>VWPV01002393.1:35849-47258 GCA_013389885.1 Geococcyx californianus | reverse complement strand
GTGGGGAAATGGGGGGGTTGGGGGGGCAGGTGACCCTGACCGGGAGGGAATGGAGGGTGCGCGAGGGGGAGCTGCCGGGTGGGGGCCCCCCCGGCGGGTTCTGCTGTGACCGCGTGCGCCCGGCCGGGCACAGCCTGGGGGGGAGGGGGACTGGGAATGTTGGGAGCAGCAGCAGGAGGAGAAGGAGGGAGAAGCAAAGCCTGTGGAGCCCCGTGCGCAGCGAGGGGTGCAGACAGCGGGTCCTGGGCTCCCCGAGCGTGAGTGACCCCGGGGGGCTCTGCCGGGGCATCCCCGCTCCTGGGGACACGGGAGGGGGGGGGGGGGGCGGCTGTGGCTCCGTGAGCCCCGGTATGCGGGGACACCGGGTCCTGTCCCCCCCGAATGTGTGGGACACGGGGGAGGGGGGGGGGGCTGCCCCGGGGCATCCCTGTTCCCGGTGACACGGGAGGGGCTGTGGCTCCGTGATCCCCGGGATGTGGGGACACCGGGCAGGAGGATGGGGGCCTCCTTGCCCGTGTGCATCCCTGCTCCCGACCCCCCCCGTGTCCGAGCACAGCGGGTCATCCTCGGTGACACGGGGGGGGTGGGCTGGGGCTCCAGGAGCCCCCGAATCGGGTGGCAGGTCTGTCCCCCTCCGTGTGTGAGTGACCCCGGCGGTTTGGGGGGGCTGTGCCGGAGCATCCCCGCTCCCGGTGACGCGGGCACAGGGAAATGAGGCGGGGGCTGTGGCTCCGTGAGCCCCGGGATGTGGGGACACTGCGTCCTGTCCCCCCTGAGTGTGTGAGGGGCTCGGGGGGCGCTGCCCCGGGGCATCCCTGCCCCCAGAGGGGTTGTTGGAATGGATTTATCTGCCCTGAGCTTATTTTAGTGGTTTAGTTCTCCCGTGGTTTAGAGCGCGTGGAACGGGGGTGCCGAGGCAGCTCGGATGTAACAGTGAGGCTTATTTATGTTGCCTTCAGCTGAGCGGGTTTAACCTTTCTGTTAAAGACCTGAGCTACATAATTACTTCCTGCAAGGTTCTCGGGGCAGCGATTGCCGGACCCTTCCGTTCCTGTTGTGCGGAGACCTGTTAATAGGATTCTTCTCTGGGAAAGAAAGGTCTCCTTAGCAGCGTTAATGTCAAGAATGAAGCAGTGTTGGGTAGGAGCTGAGCGTGTTGTGATGGAGTAGCGGATCCTAAAGAATTCTGAACTTAACTCTGCAGCGTTCAGTGTTTTGCAGAATACGCGTGATATCTAACGAGCAGAAACCTCTCCAAATGGTATGAAAATTAATGAGGAAATATTAAAGTTAGAATTTGGAAAACAAATTCCATGTGCATTTAGAAAATAGAAATCCAGGTGGGATAAGTAGGGGAGGTGACAGGAGGAAAAGATGTGGAGGGGGAGGGGACCATATGAGGTTTTCCAGCCGTTTACGAAGAGTGAGAGAATATGCAAATGTATTTATGTATGAATTTGCACCAGAGGATTTTTGTACGCTCCGATGCTGCCTCTTGTTTGGCTTTATTTAGCGCTGAGGTGCAAGTCCCAACACACAGAGGGCCAGGTTTGCACTGACAGGGCCACTCGGGGTGGCTGCTGGGGCGGCGATGGAAGCTCAACCCCGCATCCAGGCATCACTGGAAGGAATGCTGGGACGTGGCTGGAGAGGGACTGGCAGGGGCTGCTGAGCTCCCCTGCCCAGACAGCCCAGGGTAGGGGGTTGTGGAGGTGAACCTCAACCCTGACAGAGCCCCCAGGTCTGTCTCAGAGCCGAGTGACTGCAGCTCTACATTCTACCAGGTGTTCGGTGCTTTCAGGTGTAACACGCTCATCTCCTCATCCTAGCTTTGTTGGAGGTTTTCATCTGAGAACGGGCATTCTGGCTGTTTGCTTTGCCCAGATTATTAGGAAAATGTGGGCAAAATGAATCCTGAATTCCTAAGAAGCAGCTTAGGGAAAAAAAATGATGTCTTGCCTGTTTTCCGTACTTCTGACCTGTTTCCCACGCTCTGGAGAAGGGAACCAGATTTTGGTTTGCATGAGTTTGCATCAAGGATGTGCTTCTTGGTGTTCCCTCTGATACCTTCCCAGGTCAGGCCAATTAATGAGTCTGAAACATGTGCATGCTTTGATTTTAGGAGTTTTTAAGTAACTTGAATGTCTGAAGGTTCTTTCCTCAGCGTACTGGAGTCTCCCAGAGCTTCCAGTTGTGGTGGGCTGCCTCTGCCGGTCCTAAAGCATGAGCGAGCGCGCTGCCTGTGACCTGTGCCTCGGATCATAAACCAGATTTTCCCCATGGTGGCTGGCTCCACTTGGCCACAGCCACTTTGGAGCTGAGTGCTCGCACTGCCTGAGCCTCTGCGGTGACTTGGCAGGAGACTTGCTGGCTTAAAACAGGGCAAGTGGGTTTGTGAAATAATGCAAGGGTGGGGTAGACACCAAAGTGGAACAGGAGTTCTGTCAGTGTTCTCACATAGCTTTATTTGGATGGGATTTAATACAGAGCAAACATAATGCAAAAAGGAGGGGGAAAAAGAACTAATTATGGTTTGTTCCTCTTTGTTTATAATATTTTCCTATCTTAGTTATTAAAATGAAGTTAATTTATTTGCAAAGGAAAAGCTGTCTTAGAAATATAATTGATGTCAAATTTGAATATAACTTTGAAAACTTTATTCTTTGAAAAATTCCTGTAATTTCAGTTACCTGAGCTTTCATCTTTTCGATATTGACATCAGCTCAGTTTCTGCAGGTATCTTGCAGAACATCCTGCAGAGCCAGGTTTCCACAGGTGCAGGCAGTGCAGGGCTCAGTGCGTGGAGCCGGCTCCAGTGGCAGTGACTGCCCAGCTCTGGCACTGCCTGCCCAGCTGCTGGCTTTGCACACTCAGACAGGAGTTTGAGGAGTGTGAGGAGATATCAAGCATATGGAAAAGGCTAATTGTTTGGGGTATTTCCTGCCCGTTTCTGTGGGTATCGTTTAAGTCTGATTCAAAACGATAAAATCAATAGGAAGGTGCCGTTTACTTCAGTCAGCCTTAAACTTTTTAAAGGATAGTGACAGAACTTAACGTAGTGTCAGATGAAACATATCTTTAAAAGTGAATACATTGGTTTAAATATTCCACAAGTAACCTGGAAGATCCTTCACTATCCAGAGGCTGATGGTTTTAGTTTTTGGGATGCAATAATGCTGGGCACTGAAGTGAGAGACAGAACATCTGACAGCACAACCCAGAAATTAAATGGGTTGTACCAGCACTGAGGATGATGATGCAGGGGCTTTCCTGTTCCGATGGCTGTACAAGGCACATCAAGCCAAAATCGGAACCAGACACTGGGAAGCTGTGCCCAGACAGTCCTGTGCATGCTCATGGTGACACAGAATTTACATTTCATGTTCTGGGTGTGTGTGTGGGCGTAGACTCTGTCTCGGTGAGGTTTTTAATTGCTTCATGTGCAGATTATCAGGGTGCCTGTGCCTGCTCCCATAGCTGTGCGTCATTCCGTGGGTCCAGGCATGGCCTGCCTTGCTGTCAGAACAGGGGGCAGTTCAGGGAGGTGCTGGGTGCAGGGTCAAACACGCGCTGCTCGTGCCCACATGCCTTGTGCCTGCGTGCTGCCTTAGTTACCTTGGGCATCTGCCACCAGCCTTTTGCTGTCCCCAAAGGCTTCCTGCATCCGACAGCAAAAGCACTCGCAGAATAATGAGGGAAGACTGAAGGTGGTCCAGGAATATCACAGTATCATAAGGTTGGAAAAGACCTTTGAGATAGAGTCCAACCTATGACCCAACACCTACTCCTACTTGTCGACTACGCCAATGTGTATGTGAATACCTTCAGATGACTGTGCGGGAATCCAAGAGTGTTTGAGCTTGGAAAGGCTTCATACAAGGAATGAAGTGCAGAAAATGTGCAGAGGGAGTGAACGTAAATCAAATGAACTGATGGCAAGTGACCAAGTTAATGGCCTTCTTCCAAACATGGACTTGTCAACCACAGACAAGGTCAAATTGAAGCTAAGCGGACTAGATGCTCTCTCCCTCCTTCCCCTCTGTCCTTTCCAACTCACCCTCTCATGCCTTTGACAGGCATTTTATTTGCCTTTTTCCTGTCTTCTGTAATGTGACCAAGTTCCATCTGCCCTTGGAGACAATCAGAAACGTTCCTGGGGCTGCTTTAACCAAGCTGTTGAGCACCCTTGAGTGAAGTCCATCAGACTCGGGCAATCTGAGAAGCTGTAATTTATGCACCTTTCTGGGCTGTGCTCGCCCTGTTGCCGGGTGAGATCCTGGGGTGGTTGTTCTTAGTGATGACTAGAATGGCCAGCTCAGCGTTAGCTTTTTGAACAGACTCCAGCCTACTTAGGAAGATGCTCTTCCTCCTCACTAAGTCAGGAATACTTAATATTCCCCTTCCTTTTATTAGTTTAATTTTATTTTCTATCCTGGCCTTTCTGATTCTGCCCATTTCTCTTTGCCTGAGCAGCCCCTGCTCTCCCAGTGCCTCTTGCTGCTCCGCCTGCCTGGGCTGCAGCTCTTCCATGTCACTCTCTTACTTCCAAGCTCCAATCTCTTTGTCAAAACAAGTCCTACTTTCCCATTTTCTCATTTCTCATTTTCATCCTCCAGATCAACGTTTCTGGGTTTTTTTGGTGCCCCCCAATTCATTTCCTTTACTGGTTCCCATTTCAAGCCTCTTGCTAGGGCATCCCTGTCCATTTCCCCTCTGGTACCAGTGCAGCACTGACACCCTTCCACTCTGCTGTTTTCCCCCCAGTTCTGCCCCTTCCCTGGCTTTGGCCATTCCTTTGCCTGCTGGCTTGTGACCCAAGCTGCATGGACAGGAGAACACGGCTGAGAGGACTTTGGATCCCCCGGCTGTGGGGGATGCTGCACTCCCAAAAGGAATTTCAGGAATAGGCTTGTAAGCTGTGGAGTGACTGCTGGGAAACTTTAACGTGCCAAGTTTCTACTGAATGTATGCAAAGTGATTGCTCAGGTATTTAAATTCGGTCCCAAATTCAGATTATTTAGGTTTCACAGATAAATCACACCCCAGTACTTAGTGCAGTAGCTGCCTCTTGCCAGATTTTCAGGCTGTACTCTAAGGAACGCGAATTACTGTTTCATAAAGGACTGTCGGAATCCTTTCTAACCTTGAGAAGGCAGCGTATTATCCTGAGTCTTGTTCTTAAACAGCTGGGATGCTTTGGCTGACAATTTAAAAAAAGAACAGCCCGACCCTTCAGTCGTATCCCCAGCTGGAATATTCCAGTCAAATGGATAACCATTTGTCATAAGAGGTACCCACAGCAGGGTGTGAAGCGGTGCTGGTGTGCACAGCTATGGTTGGACTCGACCTCGCAGGTCTTTTCCAACCAGATGATTCTGTTTCTCATCCTGAATGTGAAACAACATCTCTGCTTTTCGGGGGGTTATTCTTGGTGCAGCATTCCGTGCACAGAGCTATACAAGATTATTTCTTGGATCATGGACTTTCCTGCACCTGTCTCTGTTGCTGTGGAGGCTTCTGGCTTCAAGAACGGGGAAGGAGGGTCAGAATTTGAAAAGAATATCTTTTTACTATTCAGCTGTCCAGGAATAGTTATGCACTGAGCCTGTAAATTACATTTCAGTCCTGGTTTGAAGCAAATGTTCCTTGTTGATTATTTTTTTGTGATTGTAAATACAAATCAGCCAGGTTGGTGAGGGTTTTTTTGGGTTTCTGAAAAAAGTTGCTAATATAAAATTACAAATAAATATTTATTTTAAAATTGTCAATGAACTTTCCATGAGTTGGAGAACAGGTGGGTTAGTTGTAAACCTACTCTTTGAGCTAAATTTTGTGATAGTCTTGGACCTTGTGACGTGTAAGGGTTTGACCCAAGGGTTTGTTGTACTCTAAAGCTCGTTTGTGGGTGCTTTCAGTTCTGGCTTTGAAATGGTCACATTGTGTTGCGTGTTTAGTGCTAAAATTGAATTTTCTGGTGTCTAAAGTATCACAAGCTGTTTCTACAGGGCTGTATGCACATATTCCACCTTGCAGGGGGATTTACACATTGAGGGGTCCTTCCAGCCTCAGATTGGCTGAGCTCTTACAATTTGTACTTTTGTCTGATTACAGGCATAGTGTGTGCCTGGCAGGGGGTGCAAAACACACCCGAAAGTGGGGCTACCCCTGCTTTTGGGTGCGTTTTGCAGCCTTTGCCACGTTCCTTGTTGTTTCAGTATCAGCAGTTTGTTGTTTTTTGGTTCCTTTTGAGCTGAAAAAGTGATTTTTTGGTATGAGCTGGAGCAATTGAACTGTCAAACTGAGTTCGCTGTGAATGGATGATGCCCGATGCTTCTACCGGTGTGAAATTTCGAGTTTCCAGTCTCCCTGCAAACCTTGACTGGAATAAGTTATTTAAATGGAGGACGTGGCTTTCTCTGTGAGCAGCATTTGTTCCTTGGGAAGCTCAGCTGCTGTTTCTGGTTCTGCCATGTGGCGTTTCCAGCAAGGGCAGAGGAACCCTGCGGAGCAGACGGACGCGGAGCTGTGACCAAGCTTACAATTCCGCGGGTGAGAGCGACACAGCGATGCATCGGTCCCGCCCTGCCCTTCCTTTACCAGCTGCTCTCCTTTTCCCTGTGGCAGATCTCATGCGCTGATGGAGAGGAGACACCAAAATCCACATTAAGGCACACGGTGAGTGATGTGGTTTTCAGAATTACTTGTGCGGTGTTTCGGAAGGGTCAGGAGACCCTGTGTGAGCGTGCTAATGGAATGTGAGCTTCCACGTGTGCTCTCTGGCTTAAGGGTCAGAGACCGTGACCTCTGCAAACACACCCGCAAAGCTGTGCTGTTGCGTGATTACTAAACCCAGGAGAGCTGGTCTGGTCCATAGAGCGGGATGGTAGGAGACTTGTTCTCTTTCCACTTTTGCTGTTAACTTACTGCATGGATGTGGCTGAATGGCTGTGTAGCCCCAAATCTGTCTGTAGAACAGCTTCTGTCAGCCCGACACCTGAGAAGTGCTGGGTTCAGAGCACCTTTATGCATAGCCCTGTATGTATTGTCAGTCATTTTGCCTAAATTATATAAAACAGACCGGTAAAACGAGAAGGGTTTGTTGATTAAAGCAAACCCTTTCCAGGTTTGTGGGGTTTGTCAGTGAGTTTCAGCCATTTGGTGAGACGGGTAGAGTTTCACACTGCCTACAGAGGAAAGTTGCTGCTGTTGATACATAAAATCAGGTTTAAAAAGCAAACCTCAGTTGTAGCATCTTATTTATCCACTTGTAGGAATTTCTAGAACAGACACCAGTGCTTCCTATTTTCTGTGAGAAGTGAACTTCTCACAACTTCATCACATGAAAAACATTTTGAGACTTGTTCCTGAGATTTTTCTATAGTGAAAACTCTCTCAAAAGCTGTTGGGAAATTTCCGTTGTGCATAGCTTACAGAATAAGGTCCTTGTAAGCAGAAAAGCCTCACAGGAAATAAAATGTATGGTTCCTAAAATATTAGTCTTAAGCATAAAATGGCTTTGTTTGTTTTTCTGTCATCCCAGTGCCTTCTGAAGTTCAGAGAGACTCCAGAATTTAAATGATTAACTGGCACTTCCAGCCTGCCGGCCAAATGCTTGCTTACCCATGTGTTTGTGTGATTAATGAGCCAGGTTTGCCTGGAAACCTTTGAGACTCTTTAGTGTTTGATTATTAGAATAATATTGCCTTTACTTGTGAAAATGCATCTGTTCAAATTGCATTCTGAGAGGCTGATTTTTTTTAAGCTACATTCGAGAGACATGCGTTCAGATCCTGCTGGTTTATACATTTATAAGCTGGGCTTCAGGGGAAGGAAAAGTATCTGAGAAACAAATACCTGTTAGCAGTCGTTATTGTGAACTGAGCTGTGCTTCAGGCTCAGACCTCCCAGTTCTGTATCCCTGACCCTGCGAGTTTCTGCCCGTAAAGAATGCACGGTGCTGCCAGAGCCCGCGGCTCCGATACCTGGGAGTGCGACAGAGCTGCCCGCTCTGGATCTGCCAAGGAATCTTGGAATGCTCCCCTTCCTGGTGACGTGGAAGGGCACCTTATTTATTTAACCTCCCAGTAACAAAGCCACCATTGTACTGGAGTGCGCCGAGAGAAAGCAGCGTGCCTGCCCTGGAACTGGATCGAGGTGCCACCAGGAGCCCTCCTTATTTATTAATTTTCTGAAGCACAGGAGGAGAGGAGCATGAACCTGATGACAAAAGCAGGCAGCAGCTGGCAGCTCTGCTCTTCCGCCGGACCCTTGTCCCAGGGCAGCCATCAGGTCCCTCTCTCCTTACTTCTCGCATTTTACAACACTGAAAAGCTAAACAAATAGATCCCCCTTCCTTTGGGAGTGTTTATTAGCACCCTGCGCTGCTCTAATGCTTGGCTTCCTGAGCAAACCTTTTGAATGTGGTGAGAAGTCACATTTAAATTCTGGGTTTGTAATTATCTGTGACAAGAAAGTGTGTGACTTCTGACGAGGCCACATCGCTGAACTGAAATGCCCCGCGCTTTCATTTAGCCAATGTAAAGGAAGAGCTTTGCCATTGATGGGGGCGGAATCAGTATCAGACTCAAAGCAGGTTTCTGGTGAGTCTGTGGTTGCTGGCACAGGGCTGGGTGCCCAGCTCGGGTACCGCAGTGCCGAGGGCACAGCTCTGCCCTCAGCTCCGGTATCGGAGCGCCGAGGGAAAAGCCCGGAAGCTGTCTGTGTTTCACACCCAGACTCCGCTTTGTATCGAAGGAAGCTTGGTACACCACGAGCACCGGGGGTGCAGGGACTGGATGGGGATGAATTTCTGGGCTGCAGAAATGCAGCCGTCCCACCCCACAGCTCCACTCTCCTGCCTCACTTTGCCTCAGCACTCACCCACTTCCTCTGCAAACACTGGTGGCTCAATAAACCAGCAGAAAGGTAAAAGCCCCGAAGAGCTCGTGGCAGCTGAGCACAGCGACTTGGCTGAGCAGTCCGACAGGTGCTGGAGCTGCAGGGCCGCTGGTGGGCACGGGACAGAGAGGAATGAGGAGCGGAGAGCTGGAAGTGAACTCCCCCCTTCCAGCAGCGTCAGCCCGGCTGCGTTTCCATTTAAACCATTTGAGCAGAGTCCTCTTGGAGGCACAGGGTTGTGAGCACAGAAAGGGGTTCTGCTGCTTGAGAAACACTACTGCAGGGTAAAATTCAACCCCCTTATCCAGGCTGGCACAGCCCCTTGGTTCTGAAATGGAAATGTCCCAGTGTTGTGGTGCTCTCCAGTGACTGTTCTGTGGCTTCAAAGGGCTCAGGCACCAGGGGTGCAGCGTTGTGTGCTGCCAACACGGTTTCAGCTAGGAACTCATTTGGCTAAATATTGGTTTACTTTTCTAAATGGGCTTTCAAACAGGATTTGATTGTTCTCACCCAGTGATCTACCATTCTATAATTTACCAGGGACAAATCCTGTAACTCGGTCAAAGCTCCCACTGAAGGCTGACGTGGCTGAACGTGGCAGCAGTACCAGGCCAAGGTAATTCTTGGCAGCTGCACTTTCCCCAGCCCACAGCTGCTCGGTTCTGCTCCACCCTGCCCCTCAACTGTGAACTGGGAAACCATCCTGCAAGGAACACTGCTGGAGGTGGCTTTGGCTGCTGAATGTTTTGTATTGGATCAGGAACTGAAGGAACACAGGGACCTGTCTTGGCTCCACCCTACATCAATGTGACTTAGAACAGTAGGAGTGGCTTTGTGCTACCTTTCTTCTGTAAACTGTTACTGAGCAATTAACCAAATAGTGGCAGGTGCTAAAAACTATGGATTATGTTTGCTCTAATGTGATTAATTTCTGTAGGAACTGATGGATTCCAGTGAAAAATGACTGTGTCTGTGGTACCGCTGTCTGTCCTCTGCTCTGCTGGCTGCGTTGGATTCTAGGCAGGGCAGCCACATCTGTGAAGCCTGGGATAGATGAGATCTCTCGGGGAAATCATTTTCTCTGTTAGGCTGCTGTTACTCGCGTGGTTCTGGTGGGTAAACCCCAGGATTTTTATTTTTACTTTACATCTGTGCCACCAGTGACCTAGTTTTTGAAGCTGGTAACTCGGAGCAGCCATCTGCATCCCAGCTGATGCCACATAATGAAAATAGCATTGAAAGGTAGGGGTCCCCTGGGTGACTGGAGGGTTTTATAGGTAGCATTTGTTGTTTGTGTCCCCCTTTGGATTTCACTTCCCAACACCTGGTACGAAGGGCTGGGTAGGCAGGGAGCAGCCCTGTGGGGTGAGGGCGCTCGAGACAGCACCGAGCAGCTGAGGTTTGTGCTTCCTCCTGCTGCTTCAGGGCACCCAGTGTATGAACCAGTGAGCCACGTGGTATCTTCGGGGCTGTTTGAAAGATGACTGTCACAGCCAGGAGAAATGATTTCCGTGTTCGGTTTATCTGGTATCCTTGCAGTCTGTGAATGTTTCTGCGGTGTTGGTGCTGTGCGCGTGGTACTGAAAGGATGGTGGCAGAACGCGAGGTGCCGGTGAACGGCGATGTTCCCTGTGGTTGTTGTTGATTGCTGGTGTCTTCCCCGTTTCATCCCAAGTTGCAAGTCCTTGCCTTGGGGACCTGCACACAAGTGCAGAACACGTCCTAGCGATGCGCAGATTAAGCAGATCCGTTAAGTAGCATTAAGAGGCAAGGTCTGGCCTGTGATCCTGGTTGTTGCTTCTCTGCTTCCAAGGGATTTTGTGCAGTGACTGTGGCAGTGGCTGGAACAGAAAGGCACACTGATGGCAACCACTGACATCTCTGTCGTGGCTATTAGGGGATTTTATGCATCTCTGGAAGCACTCACGGTAAAAACACAAGGATTCCCTGGAAGTCTTAACTCTCAGTTCAGAAATCCTCTCTCCTTGTTAATATTTCTTGTTGTGAAGGAGAGTTCGAAAACAAAATGTAAATGCATTCTAAACATTTAGGAACCCAAGGGCAGATAAAATAAACCACAGCTCTGTTGCTTTTATGGAATCCTTTGATCGTTTTACTGTGGGCCCTGTTTATTGTAGTTACAGTGTAGGTTTACAGATAACAAAGCTAAGCGTACTTTTCCACGACTTGTAAATCTCCACAGAATGCTTTAGTTGCTCCCTAGTGGTGATGACTGAGTGGCTGGTGTGCTTGTGCATGACACGGGAGTAAGCTTTCTGCCTTATTTCTATCGTATTCTCCTATTCTGATGTACTGTAGTGTATTTAATTGCCAAGAGCAGCTGCAAACTCTCTCTTCTGGGGTCTCTCCATCATGTCTCATCCAGTCGTTATTAAGCACGTGATTGCACTGGGGTTGGGCAGGGCTGTGGGTAACGCCCATCTCTCAGGGCTGTGTTCTTCATGCTGGGCTGTGGTTCAATCTGAGGACCCTTATTCACAGTATCACAGT
>VWPV01002393.1:0-35798 GCA_013389885.1 Geococcyx californianus | reverse complement strand
GTCTCCCCTGAGCCGCCTCCTCTTCAGGCTGAACAACCCCAGCTCACTCAGTCGCTCCTCAGTCCAAATGTACAGCACTTCAGGCAAAAGCAGTGGGAAGGTGTAATTGTTAATGCTTGTAAAAGAGGGCTTTACTGTGACGGTTGGAGCTGTAGCCCGGCTCCCTGTCAGCTCTGCCCGCTGTTTCGCCTGCTCGTGGTTTCAGCAGGTCCTCCCTGAGGGTAACGCAGCTGGGTCCAACCTCGGCACAATTTGCTGTTGTGAGTTACAGGTCATTAAAGCTGTGGCCTATATGGAATATTTAATAACTTTTTTACAAGGCAACTGTTTTATAATTTAGGGGGAGTGTTCGGAGACGTGTGATTTACATTTTGAAATGGTTTTATAATTAGTGAATGCCATCATTGTATCCAGGAAACTGCCTGTTGTTTTAAGGTACTGTTAAAATGACATCAGGTTTAGGGTCCTGGCGATGTGGTGCTGCGCTGGCAGGGCTCTTCCTGCAGCTTTGCACCCTTCTGCAAAGTTTCAAGTGATTTGCTCCGACCTGAAGAGTGTTTTTCATCCCCCATTCACATAATTTAATAACTCTTGGACTTCGATGTCCATACGGTTGTTGTCTGGAGACCACAGCCGGATGTTGTGCTGTGTCTGGAAAAGACTGGAGACTCACACAACTTCAATGCATTTAAATGTCTTAAAAACCTTATTCTCCTACAAGGACCAGACTTTACAAAGATCCATGGCAAATCCCAGAGCTACACCAAGCTCTCCAAGGTTACTGGCCCCACTGTGGAATCTGCCTCTCCCCACTGTGCCCGGGAGAGGCAGGAGCCAGAGTATCAACCTGCCAGGGTGTAGGGGGTGGGGAATTTCAACTTCGTTTTTCTGTAACATTTTCTTTTCATTGTGGTGTGTCTGGACTTTTATTATTCCTGTAGGTCTAAGGTCAGATCTGTGCCTGCAGCGCTTCCAGTCATCTCGACAGACCAAAGAAATGCCCAACACCTGCCGCACAGAGAAGGCACGGCCAGCGTCACCAGCTCTGTCCCCAGGTGAGAGCTTTGCTCCTGTCTTGGCAGCAGGAGTTGCTCAGGTTTGTGTTTTTCCTTCTAAGCTGGCATCACGCAGGGTGAGACTTTTTCCTTCTTGTTTCTCGGACCATTTGAAGCGGTCTCCTCGCCTCCTGTCACAGAACACTTGGCTCCATCAGATACCCAGGCACCGCTTGGTGAAAACAGCGTTAGGTGCAGTGACTAAACACCGAGTTAGTTACTGAGTAACTTCCAGGAGTCCTTCTCTGCACTCAGGGAGTTACTGATCGCATCATGTGCTGCTGAAAAAAACTGAGGCTTAGGCTTGGCCCGTTTGTGCAGGATTTTGAAGAGGAGCCTGAGGGTTGCTCGCAGAAAAACCTCAGACGTGGGTTAAATGCATCCTCAGTGAACTGTATTCCAGAGGCTCCTGTGTTCTCATGCACAGGAGAGGTGGAGTTGGGATTTTTCCAACAAAGCGATCCCTGTCCTCTCCAGCTTCTGAACTGGAAACCAGGTGGGTTCTGAACTCTCTGCAGTGGCTTCAGTATCGCCTGGTGGGAGAGTGTGGTGAAGCCAGGCAAGAAACAAAGGCTGAGTCTGTGTCCCACTGGGGAATAGTTTGTTCTTTGCCGCCACATGAAAACTGAAATAACCACAAGCAAGCAGGTTATTTCTGTAGGAAACATGGAAAACGTCCCCAGTTTTCCTTTGAGAGATGATTTGTAAGAACAGATCGGAGAGCTGTTGCCTGCGTGGCGTTATCCCGTTGGCAGCTTAGTTGGAGGAAAAAAATAGTTGCATAAAATCGGCTTATTTTTTAAGCCCAGCTGGAAACCAGTGGGAATTCATCTAACCGGATAAGGATGTTATAAAATGTAGAGTCAGGCTCCATCGCATGTAATTGGAGGCAGGAAAGAATTTATTGTATGGGCTTGAGTGGTGCAAAATAGATGAAAGCCTCAGTCTGTGTGCCTTCTGTGCTGTTTTGTGAGCAAAACACTGAAGAAATCCAACAAAAAAGAGTAAAAAACCCCACCGAAACACCTGCAGCACATAAAATGTAGCTTTGGCGTTTCCTTGAAATGTATTAGTTGTATCATACAACCCTTTTTCTCTCCCCCTCTCTAAGTAGTACATAATTTTTTAAGAAAATAAAATCTAACTACATTGTTGGGTTAAATCTAGTTATTTCCAGTTGTATTTCATTAGCTTTTGTCTCCCAGTGCTTCTTGGCTGCTCTTGGCCAGTGCAATATGACCCCAGGCTGGGGACAGCAAAGGACAAGGTGTGGCAGTGAAGGATGCTCTTATGGTGATGCCATCCCAGAGGGGTGCATGGGAGAGGAATGTGTTGGGTCCTGCGGGATCAAGGACCTCGTTGGCTCAATCTGCTGTGGCCTTGGCAACATCTTTGTGGAATTTTTCAGTTGTGCCCACACAGGAGCCGAGGCCGCTGCCCAGCAGCTGGGCAGAACCAGCACCATTGTTAATAATTGACCGGTGAGATAATGAAATAGCCGAGCACGCTGTTTGCTTTTCTGCCTTTTCCACTGCTGCTGTAACGCTGTGCACGACAATGTAACAACCCAAAGGGCCGTTTCTCCTGGTGAGGCAGGGTTTGTGTATGGAGGTCACTTGTACCGCTCTGCCTGTGCTGCATGTGGAGCGGCTGCTGCCTTCGAGCCATCCCAGTCGCGTGGTGGGGCCAGGTGAGAGACTGGGAAATAGCCTCCGACACAGATCGAGTTGCGTTGGAAACACTTCAGATTCTGATGGCTGCAATTTCTTCTCCACTCGCGTTCAGCTCTTTTCTGCGGCCGTAGCTGGAATGTGGACCCAAAGCAGTAGCTTTTGTTTTCTAAAGAGAAAACTGGAGGTGGAAAATCCAAGCTAGCTGTACTTACTGTGAATGTGCATTCAGCCCTCGAGGTAACTGAGCCAAATGTCACTTTGGGGGGGGGGTGGTGGTGTTGTAGATGGCTTTATCTGGTCTATATTGTGTCTCTAATTCTGCAGTTGCTGGGATGTTGCCTATCTGTATATTTGCTTTATACAAGCAAAGAATGGAAATAACGTTCCAGTTACCCTGTGTTGCTCGTATCTTGTTTGCTGTAAATCTGGTAGGAACAGACCTGGGCATGAACGAGTGGAGGTGGCAGGAGAAGAAAGAGTAATGTTGGAAAACAAAGGGTTGTATTTTCTGTGGAGCCTTTCTCCCTACCAAGGTCTGACTCGGCTCTTGGGTTTCTTGCAGAGCATCTGCTGCCAAAGTCCATCTGCTCCCATCCAGAGGCACCCTTCTGTGACAGCAGGAAAACAGAGGAAGGAGCAGAATATGTCTTGGAAAATATTAAAACCACATTTTGAAATGTTTAACCGAGGGTTGCAAAGAGCTTAGGCACATGGGGTTACACCAAGCAGCCTGAATTTCAGGCTTACCCTTGGTATCTCTGCGTGTGCGAGGTGACGTTTTCCATAGGGAGACACATGAATGTAACCAGTAAGTTAAAAGCCGGAAAATGGATCTTTAAAATGCTAAAATTATTGGTGTGTTACAATGTGTAAGGGATCACTCTCACAGCCGCTGGGGGGCTGTGGGCAGTCAGATGTATCACCTCTGGTTGCGACCATTGGTCTAAGACAAGCACAGGAGCTCTGTGCTGCCCTTGGGCATGCAGCTTATTTGTGGGTTTTTGCAGAAAAGGTAAAATCTAGGTCCCTGTTAAATAGAGGTGGAAGGAGATCTGGCACCGAGATGTTTTTACACAGAGAACAGTTACCTTGGTACAAAGGCAGGTAACGGTCCTCCTGCACGGGCAGTGTTGAAGTGGTGAGGCTGGCGGTGAAATGCAGGTTATGGGTGAGCAATCTGGGATCTTGAAGTTTCTGTGGAACGGATTGAATGTGGAAAGCCGTGTCTGGAAAAACCAACACCTTTGTGTTTGCGTAGGGACTGATGGGCATGAAGAGGCACAGACAGGAACTGTGTAACTGACAAGTAGGTATAGGTAGTAGGTGTAGGTGTTGGGCCATAGGTTGGACTCGATGATCTCAAAGGTCTCTTCCAACCTTACAGTACTGTGATACCTCTCGGTCTCTCGTTTATCTGCTACCCAGGTGCTTCCCTAAATGAAACTCCCACTTCTTGGTGCTGCACGGCTCGGCCGCTTTCGGAGGCGCAGGATCTGCCGTTAGCTGAGTTGGCAAAGACTCTCCCATTATTGCTCAAGGAACTGCATTTTCCTGGAATGGCATAAATTAATGCTTTTCCCAGTCATTTTCCTCCAGCATCTGCAAGTTTGCAGCATGTCTGAGTACTGTTTGCCAACCAAGTGTTTAATTTCTGCCCATGATTCCAAGCAACTTGCACCCCATTGTTAATCCTGTACCAGCAAAACTAACAGGTATTTCCAGATTATTTTAACTGCCAATGCAGTTTCTTCTTGTTTGTTATAGAAACCAGTGATAATATTTAGTGAGATTAAGAATAAATGTTTACAAATTCTGCCCAAATTTAAGATACGGGAATATACTTGGAATATAATCCGTGCCAATGGAACAGACCATGCCAATATGCAATGTCTTGAGTATGAGTGGTGGTTTTTTCTTATTCTGATTCTATTTCTTGTGTCGAAATAAGATGTTAAAGAGCTAATGGTTTTTTTAATATGTAATTAATTAATTCATAATCCTTAATTTGTATGTAAGAAAATGGAAATGCTAATATTCTTTGCCAATTATGTTTTAGACTGGCAGTGTGCTATGAAAGAATGGACGGGCGTTATTGAGGGCAGTAAATTATTAAAAAGCTAATTTGTAGTTAGAAGTGCTTAGCAGGCAACAGTGCTGAGTTCTGTTCCTGTTGTAGGATTCCAGAATGGTTTTATGGTGAAGCGAATAGTTCTGCTGATGGTGACAGAGTGACAGCAGTGGTTAAGTTTGTAAGGTAAACAAGGAGATGTTTTTGTTGGATGAAGCTCTTTCGTTACATCTCTGCTTTCTCTCTTTGTTTTTCTCGTGCTCCGTCTCCTCACCTGTGTTTGGTGTCACTGTATTTTCCAACCAGCACAAGCTGATCAGTGGCCTCTTGTATTGTCTGGGAGAACCTGGGTGAGCTGGCTTGGCCGTGCCATCCTTCCTCCCTGGGAAGATCTGGTAGGATTCTCTGTCCGATGTTTTATGTGTAGGCAGTCCTTAGACAAGAATGACTTGGGGAATATCATGAAGGGAGTGTGAGTGTTCCCTCAGGACCCAACACGTTCCCCTCCTGCGCAGCCCGCTGGGGTGGCATCACCAGAAGAGCATCCTTCGCTCTCTCACACTGTGTCCTTCACTGTCCCCAGCCTGGGGTCAAATCACACTGGCCAAGAGCAGCCAAGAACCTCTGTGCTGTGAACATCTCCATTCTCTTGGCTACTGGATAACGTACGCCGGCTCTAAAGGAACACATCTGAAAGCAAACAGTATTGTTAGGATTTTTCTTTCTGAAGTTTTTAAGTTCTTTAGTATCTGTATTTCTTTAATGCTCTTGAATATTTTTGAGTCAGTTCTTGTAGCCTGTAAAAGCGGTACCCGTGTTAAATTTATAGCATCAAATGACCTTGACAGTAAAAAAAAAAAAACCATGGTGATGGAAGTACAAAGGGATGAAATGGAAATGATTGGAAAGAAATGCATGTGTTTGGGGTGAAGCTGTGTTTTCTGGCAAAAGTCATTTTCTGCAAAGTGCTTTCAGAGGTAGAAACAAAAATAAGCGTTTGGTAGATTAGGGAATAGTGATGACGAAAGGAAAGAGAAATTTTTGAGGCTGAATAAGGGAAGTCGGGCAATTCAGGGACAATGGAGAAGTATGTGGCGGGTGACTGCGCTAATTGAAAGGTCAGGCTCTGTTGGGTGTTTGGAAAAGGTCTCTCGCAGGGCTGCAGAGAATTGCCAAACCTGATCTTCCTCATTAAATCCCTGGCCAGAGATTGGCACATGATTTTTGGGTCCCAAAGCTTTTTATTTGGGCCATGGCTTTTCACCACCCACGTGTGCAAGTTAGTGAAATGTCAAGCGTTCGTGTCCAGTAGTGCAGTGCCATCCCTGCGTGGGAGATCACTCCAGGGAAGGTGAAGGATAGACCAGTTCTGGCATTGTGGCTCAAGCAATGCTCCCACACTGGTCAGCAGGAATCTCCTCTTCACTAGAGCAGCAGACATAGCTGGGTAAGGCAGTTTTGGAAGATTTATCCCCTTTCCCCCACCCAGGAAAAGAGACAGAGATGCATTATTTTCATCCTTTTCTAAATTACTCAAGATACTTCCATAGCTCCAGAAAGCCCTAAGTCTATATCTGTGGATTTTACTGGAAATATTTACATTCCTCAAACTATGGTGAAATTTATCGCTCTGCACAGGAGGCACAAACCTCCTCTCAACCCCATGTAGGCTCTGTTTTGAGAACGTCTGACACTTTGACTTTCCCTGGCTCTTGGTAGCAGGGTAAGTTTCCCGCTGGGGCTGTGTAAGCTGAACTTGAAAGGCTGTCCTTGTGTTTTGATGTGCGATATCCTTGGCAGCCGTTTGCTACCTGCGTGAGAGCTCTGGGAATGGCACTAAACGAGAAATGTGGGGTTTAGTCTTCAGGAATATTTGCAGGAAAAATACAGTTGGCAGAATGTGTGCTTTCTGGTCTCCGAAAGGGGATGTCATCTGCTACGTTTGCCTTCCTCTTTGAAACCTAAACCTGAAAGTCCTTGGAGATAAAACTGTTGATGATAGGCTAGGAAAAAACAGGAACGTATCCATTGAAATACCCCACTCCAAAAAGAAGCAGCTAAGAGAGAAACAGTGACTTTCAGAGATGCTGGACACAAAGATGATCAGACAGCCACACTTTGCCAGATTTGGGATATCCTTCCATGTGTCTCACCCTTTGAGCAGTCATGTGGAAGTGGTGGAATCCGAAGATGTTGGGACACTTGTCTGGAATTTCTGGATATTTCAGAGTCTGGTCAAAGGAGCAGCTCTTATTTCCAGCCATCTCATGGCTCAGAGATACAATCAGTGAGAATGCATCCCTGTTGTTGTGTGCGTAGGTTTCTGCCCAGGAAGACCTGGATAGAGATGTGTGAACCTCTGCTACGTCGTCACCAATGACCAGCTGAAGGTGTCAGCGGTACCAGAGACTCAGAACTTGCTTTCCTCAGGGTTTCAGGTGCTCTGTGGCTTCCGTAGGGCAGCCTAAGATTGCCTGCTGAAGCAAGAGCCTCGCAGGTGATATTTTGGTAGCAATTAGATCCCATGGTCAGGGAAACAGATGGGCAGGTGCTGCAGACTCTGCAACTCATTGGAATCTGAAGAATTTCAGCTAATATTTACATCAGGTATTTACCCTTTGATAAGAAACAGGTCATTCACTAACCTGTACATGACATAACACTGGCAGGCTGGTCATGGTGTTTGCTTTGCATTTCACACACTTATCGTTCTCGTTGCTTGGGGAACAGTTGCATATTGTCGTTTGATATGGACTAATAGCTGTGTTTTCCCCCATATTTCCATGGAACCATTTGTTTAAAAAGGGCAGTTTTACAGAAATGGATGGGTTTTCCGCATGCCAGCACATTAGCAGGGCGTTGCCTTCATCTCCAGAGTGTTTTGGAGGAGAAATCCTGTTTGGTTTTCAAAAATTACAGTTCCTCACCAATATACACCAATAGCCCAGTCTCAAAAGAAGGTTTGAACTCTGCTTGCATCTAAGGAAAATGCTCGCTGTTGCATCTTTGATGTTGTGTGGGTAATCTGTAAGGGCACTGCACAGGGATGCAAACGTGCTGCGTTCAGTGCCAGGGGCTGCTTTTGCTGAGTTGTTGAGGATAAATCAGGGGCTTGATAAAGAAAATACCTGTGTTTCAGCTGGGTGACCCTTTGGGCAAGCATTGTATCTAAGCTGCAGGTGAGTTACAGGTTAGCAGCACCCAATAAAATGTAAATGAGGTCAGAAGAAAGCAGAAGAAAGCTTGCCCTTAAAAGAGGGGTAACTTGTTAATTGACTGCAGTCTTGAGTCCCCAGATCCTTTCTGTACAGAGCTGATTTGGCAGAGATCTGAGACTTTGACTTACTAAACTGGTTGCAAGGAATTTGAGGTTGTGCAACACAAACCACCTTTGCCTAGGATTACGAGGCTGAGGTGGTGGCTGGTATTTTAACAGCGGTCTGCAGGGGACTGCACACTTGAGCAGGACTTGAACCTGCACAGAGCACTCAGCGACTGGATTCACTGGATGTTTGGGTTAACAAGGAACGTTCATGTCCAGCGCTGGTACCTGAGCTGAGAAAACATACAGCGTGGGCTGTAACTGTGAATTTCCTGGCACTGCCTTGCTACTACTATTTTTTCCTATTATTACGATGATGGAAACTTGGAACAAATCTGGTTTGGGGCTGTAAGACATCATTATCTTAACTCAGAGACAGCCCAGCCTTGTGCACACAGCGTCCTGTGTCAGCTGGGTTTTGTTCTTCCTCTGCCATCAGCCTGCTGTGAAGCATTAAGCAAGTCCTGTTCCCTATGGAGACCCTGTTTCTCTTCCTCGCTTTTGTTCCTCTCATCTGTCCTGTTTGTTCGGTCTATGGAGCAAAGAGGGCATGTTTTATATTTGCAGACTGCTTTGGTTGGGGGTTTCCTAGGTAGTCCTGGAGTAAATACAATAAATATGTGGATGGAAGTCAAGTTAGCCTTTTTTAAAAAAAACAACCATCAAAATACTCAACAAAACTTTGGCTCTTGACAGGTTGGTGGTGGCTTTATTTCCTCCTTAGGCGTGGAGTGACGCGTTGTTAATACGCTTCATCTTCTGGTGCTTTTGGTTCTGATTTACTTTTAATCTATTGTTTTTCTTTTTGCTTGTAGAGGTTTACAATGAAAATATTGTGAGCCTGCTTGGAATGTGTGCGTTGTGGTACAGCCTTGCCAGGGCATTTCTAAGACCCAGAGCCAATGCAGTCCATCAGGGTGCTCTACCACCTACCAGCTGAGAGAACAAGAACACCATTGTTAAAGTCAGCTGAGTGTTAAGTACAGTAATGTTTTTCTTTTCCATGTGAAAGAGAAGGCAGATTTCAACATAGTTCTGCATTGAGATCAACCCTTCTCCTCCCGCGGTTTAGGAAACATCTTCCCCAAAAGAAATACAACAACTTTTCCCTCAGTATTGTTATTTAAATTTCAGCAGAGGCTTCTGGAGAACAGTATAGTACTTCAGTTCTATTTTTAAGAGACTTCTAATTTTTAAGGGACTTCAAGAATGTGAAATTGCCAACTTGGTCTTAAGCAGACAAATATGTGAAGTGCAAGCCATGGCAAAAGCGGGGTCAGAGGGCACCCAGTGCAAAGGAAGTTCTCTGGCTTCTCCTTGCTTCTCTGTGGAGCAGAAGGAAGGGCTGCAGGTAGCTTCAGAGAGACTGCACAGGAGCAGCAGACCAGGAGGGAACGTCCCTTGAGCTGCAATGTCCTCCTGCACATGGTGCCAATGGGGACTCAATGCTTGCTGCTGCTGATTCCAAGTCAGATGTTCTACCTCCATCTTCTAAGATACTGAAATTATATTTCCTGTTATTTCTGGTATCACTGTAAATGCCCAAGACACAAAGAGATCTTGCAAACACTGATATATGAAAGCAAGAGAATACTTTCATTGATGTACGTAAACCAAAGCACAGCTGTTACTTAAATTCTACACACAGCTGTGAAAAGTTAGAGCCAAACTCGGGTTGTAAATCAAGGCAGCTCTAACTCCAGTGGAACAGTGCCAGCACATCCCAGACAAAGCCTTGGCTCGGTCTATTAATAGCAACCATCAAGCTCGAGTCAATGGAGCTGCTCGGAGAAGTTCCACTGGAACAAAATTTTGATTGAAAAGCCAGAGATAAGAATGACAGAGGAATCTGCCTTCTGGTTCTCTTGTGGAATGTGGCTCTCGTGGGTTTTGGTCCTGTGCACCACTGGGTACCACCGAGTGTGCAGCGCCCGGCATGAGCCGGCGGTCTCTGTGGGTGGTCCAGGTTCTCAGGTGCAGCCTTTGGTTGGATATTGTAACAGCAGTGCGATAGTGGTACAGTCTGGTTCTGCCTTCAGTGTCAGCACAGTTGTTCTCTTGGGGACTTCTCTTTCAGTGTAACTTCAGAAAATCCAGGTTTTCCTTTCAGCAGGTCTCTAAGGTTTTTATTTCTTTAAATTCTTCAATACACTGTGGTGAACAGGATGGAGAATGTAGTCATTAGCTGTTGGTGCTTCGTGGATCCTATGTGCCCCTGTTAGGAGACAAATTTCACAGCTGCATTTTAGATTATCTCTAAAGAGAGAGGGAACTTCTGGCCTCCTTAAGTCAGCTTCTTATTGACTCAAATTCACAAAAAGCCCAGTACAAGTTCCCACTGTGCAGTGTTAGGCTGGTTTCATTTCCCAGAAACTAGTTAATTTATTTACTGTGCTTCCCCCCAGTCCAGGTTCCCTTTATATATTAACTTGTGTCTCTTGGCTCCTGTCCACCTCTTCCTTCGGCTCAAAGGGAGTGATACCAGGGCTGTCTCTGAAACAAGCCAGGGACATGAAGTTTTTTGATTAAGCAGCGATATCGCCCCTGGAACCGTTTCTCTGCCAGCTCTGAGGCCCCGCTGCAGATGTGCTGCGTGGGGAACGACAGATTCAAGGGCTGGGGAGTTCAGCTGTTTTGAAGAAAGCAGGCATGGGATTTGGGAATGGTTTGCATCTCCTCAGAAGGTGTTGCATGGAGCAGTTCGCCAGCTGCCGTTTTCAGACTGTTCACTTCATATTAATAACTACTCGGTCTTGAGAACTCATTTAGATGGGAATTACTGGGTGGAGTCGCTGGCTGGCTCGCAGGGTTCACCCTTTTCTTAGGGGCTAACCTGTCCGTGAGGATGTTCAGAGGAGTTTGAAGCTGGCACAGGGGGCTGAGGGGGTCAGGTTTTCGTGACCACCTCCTGTGTGTCTCCTGTTGGCCCAATGAGGGAGCTGCTTGTAGGGGTCTTGCTTGGTAAATGAAACCGGCAGACATTGCGTATAATCGTTGGAGAGCACATCAAGCGTGGCTGATAATCACAGGCTGTTTTCCTGTCTCTACAAGAATTGTTTGTGCTTTTTCTAGTACACTTGCTGTGATTGCAGGGGTGCTTAGCATCAGCCTTCAAAATATTTGGCTGTCTTTGAAAATCTGTGCTGTGTTACTGACAGCAGAGCCACTCACTGTGATACTCCAGCAATCTCTCATCAAGCCACTTTCTCTCAGCCTCTGGGAAAGGCTTTCCAACGTGTGCATTGTTGAGCATGGGTGGAAATGGCACAGAAGCTCTCTTAAACAACAAGCTATTTTCATCATGTTAATAAAATGAAGTGCGGTTTGGCTCTCGCTTCTCTGAGAAACAATGAAAGCCCTTAAGGGGGGGGAGAAGGCTGATAAGACTGACTAAAATCATGATTTCTTCCTGTGTGATAACTCTTCTGGGTTCATCTGTGCGCTCCTTGTCCATGGGCACTGATGTGTCCAACTGTTCATGTTTGTGGGAGATTTTCTGAGAGGAAATGAGGAGGCAGTGGTGGGGTTCAGGGCACACTTGGGTGATGTTGATGCTGTCCTGTACTGCAAACCCTCGTAATGTTTAGGTCAGGGCTGCGTCCATCTGGTGGACAGCTGGGCACCCTTCCCTGCTTGTGAGCGTTTGTGGAAGCGCTACTCTGCATCGCTTGAAACTTGAGCCAGCCACGTCCGTGTTGTGTTTAAGTTCCTCCAGGATTCAGTAGCATCTGAGCTGGGATTTTGAGCCTCTCAGGTTTATTTTTAGGCAGAAAACTAGTTTTGATTCTGGCCCTTGATGTTTTGCAGTCACAAGGAGAGGGCATCTTCTAATTGTCTGTTTAGATTTAATGAAGATCTAGAGAACCCTTGCCATTAAAGACTTAGTTGCTCTATTTGTGATAGAGGAAATGATCATTCCAAAATCTTGATAATTACCGAAGCCAGAAATTTCCTTCTAGCTACTGTCAGTACTATTTTCGAGTTCTCACCTGCAGCACGTGTGCAATACTTCATGCCTGATCTCCCCAGCTGCCATCAGAATCCTCCCACTGAGTTTTTGTCATGTGTTTCTCTTTTCTTTTAGGATCCTCTTGCTGTTATTGGAATGCGACTACAGAGAAGAATGTGCTTTTCTAATGACCTGATTGTGGATGTTTAATCAGGTTTCTCGAAATGCTACAACATGGCTTCATCTGGGAATGAGATAGAAAGATGGGCTTACAGGCAGGGGGGCAGAACTGGAGAGTCGGTAGAGCCTGTGACCTCTCCTGGAAATGGTGATCGTCTTTCCCCAGTGAGGTTGATCAGCAGTGTAGATCATCTCTTGCACCTCCCGGGAAGAGCAGACTCTGCTTACAGCTCTTTCTCAGGGGGTTCAAATGTTGCAGAGTATCCCACCCCATCGTGCTATGGTGAGAACTGCTGTTTGCCTCTGGAGCAGGTGCCGTACATGGACTCGGAATATGTAAGAGGTATTTATAATGGCAGTGCGTCGAACTCTGACGCCAGGTGCCTGCATCCATACAAGGCACCAGACCCGAGCATCCATAACAACTCTCACAGCCCCAGTCTCGCTGAACGCTGCGGAAGCACTCCTACCCAAGGGGCTTTACATCAGGGACCCCTGCTTCTGGCTGCCCCTCCACCTTCTCCTCCCACATGGCTCCATAGCTATACGGTCACTCGACACCTTGAGAGCTCAAGAGGGAGATGCAACTCCGGAAGTCACAGTGAGCATAGTGTGCAGCCAGCTCCTTGCGTGCAGGACGATGACCTGGCAGACAGGAATGTACCACGGAGCCAACGCAGGGAGGAAATTACTGAGCAAGATATAGCGGCTGCTAGGAGAAAGACTCTGGAAAACGATGGCCTTTCTTCTTCTGATTCTGCAAATGAGGTATCTGTATCAAAAAATCCGGTGGAGGAAAATGGAGAGTGGAGTCCATCCCAACAACCTAGAAAAAGAAGTAATCCACACATTTTCATCAGACCTTCTTCATTCATTTTTCAAGAATATTTAAAGACTGACTGTGTGGCCAATGTCCCTAAAAAACTTTCTGCTTATAATTCCGTTCATGCTTATAAAATTGCCAAAGAGATGGACTCCAGGTCCTACCACCCGGTGCATACAAACCCTGCCGCTGTTGTTGATACCCAGGAAGACAAACAGCATCCCCGCAGGGAACACAAAGCAACTTTCAGGGAAGCAGATCTGGAAGGCGCAGTGCCAGAACCCAGCCAGCGGTGCCCACTCCGTGCCAGGTTGCATTCAGACTTGGATCAGGATGTGTTTGAGGACAATTGTGACTTAAAATATATGGAGAATGCTCTTCTAATTAAAAATGCTTCTAGGAAGCTCAGCAGTTGTACAGATGAAAATCAGTTCTGTGACTCTGAAGGAAAAATTAGGAGTGACGTTAGGGGACCGCTGCTGAGTCAGCAAGCCAAAATGCAGGGATCATCACTGTCCTGCAGCTCCAGTGCTGTACAGGCGGAGCACCCTCGCTGTGAGGAGTCGGATCAGGGAAATAAGCAATGCTGTGACAACACTAACCAAATGTCTTTTTTTAGACCAAAGGAAGATTCCACATCTCAATTTTCACATGAAGTCAAGAAAGACAAATGGGCTCATAACAGCAATCCTGACCTTAGCACCCCTCTAGAACAGGAGGACCCTCCTGCTCAGAAATATCAACCTGAATTTCAAAAATGTCTCTTAAGGCAGCTTCAGGATGATCCCACTGATGAGCAAATAAGCAGGCAGAGCACTCCCATGCTTTACTATCTTTCTGGGGGCAAACCCACCAACATCCTGCACCACAACAAGCTCACCCAAAGTCAAGAGGACTCAAGGAGCTCGCCAAAGGAATTTCCAGGAAGCCACTACTCTGTCTCAGTGCGGTGTCTAGAGATACAAAGGGATAACAATCAGCTTCCAAGGACCAACCACCACCATCACTGCGGTGCTGATCATCTCCTCGAGACTGAAGATTTTATTCTTGGCAGTCCAGCTTCATCCACGGATGAGAGTTTCAAGAATGACTATAGGGAGAAACTCAAAGTGGCTCAAAAAAGGGTTCTGAGAGAAACTTCCTTTAAAAGAAAAGACTTACAGATGAGTTTGCCTGTTAGACTCAGACAAAAACCCTCTAAAAGGCCTTCAATTGAACACCTTAGGTCTTTTTCATTATCCAGTGCAAGCGAGGATGCCAAACCTTTGCCTTGTTCCCCTTCTCATCTAGGCTCCCTAGGAAGTTTCAATAGAGATGAGGAAATGAGGCCACAAACAGGTCGAATAGGGGGAAGGAAAAGGGTAACAAAGGAGCAAAAGAAACTGTGTTATTCTGAGCCTGAGAAACTTGATCAGCTGGCAGATAAGGAGGTACTGTGGGGTCAAGTCAGGGATGAAATCACTGAACCAGGTATGGTGGCAGCTAGGAGAAGGACTCTGGAAAACAGAGGGAGGACACTTTCCAGCTCAAGTATCTCCAGGACGGAGCTGAAACAAATCCAGCACACTGCACTTATCGAATACATGGAACGGAAGATTAATCAAAGACCAGGTGGTTCACAACACCTCCTGCTGCATAAGCCACCCCTACAGAAGAGGTTTTCGCATCCCAAATGGGCTCCTGGCAAGGTTTCCAATCCAAATGGGAGCAAGAAGGCACAAAGCAATGAGGTTTGCTGCCAAGCTTTCTCTGAAGAAAATTTGCCGGATGTGTTTTCTCCTTTGGCTTTTGTTCCTTCGCTGAGCGTGACCGACGGGTGCGATCCCAGCTCTGCTGCCGGGACAGCACCCTTGAAGCACAACCTGTCTCCCAGGGAAGTGGATGGGAGCTGCACCAGCAAGTGCACGTCAGCTGAAAGTCTCCCGTGGACGGATGCTCCTGTGTCTGGGAGACCTCGTGAGAGATCAAAATTGACTCCTTCCACACAGGTAAGAAAGATATTGAGATATCTATTTTGAGTACAACTTATGACACTCTGCCTGGTTTGGAGAACTGTGGGACTATTCGCATGAAAAACTGCTGAACATCACGGATGAGGAATTGGGATTTGATTTATTTTATTGTTTAGCGTGCAGTAGAGATGATGGGTATGGAGGAGAAGCCACATCTGCTCAATCGATAGCTGTTCGTAAGGGAAATGCGTGCTGTGCTTGGCAGTGTGCAGGAGGAATAATCTGGGGGGATCTGAGAGAAGTGCTGCCAACTTTAATGTGTTACGAATTTATTTTTAGTGTAACAATTTGTTAGTCTTGAAAGTATTTTGTAAGAAAGTATTGCAGAAGAACAAGGTGTTCTTTAGCGTGAAAAGTTGCAAGGGAATTGCGTAAGGATGGAAATGCACCCTCAGGCTGGGAAAAGCCACTTGTCACCGTTCAGCAAGTGCAGAGGAAAGATGGGCTAAGAGGAGTGTCTGCTTTAGAGGACAGGTTGTGCAGGTGGTGTGGGCTCTGCTTGAGGGCTGGATTCTGGTGGGCACGGTGAGGGTCCTTTCCAGAGCTGGGTGTGCCTGGGGTCTGGCGCTCAGAAGATGCATTTGCAGGGACCGTATTCTGTGTTCAGGGTGATGCTGTTTGCATTTCAGCAGCCACTGGTGATAAGTACAGCGACTCCTGTAGAGCACTATCCCACGAAAGGTTAGTAGAGAAACTTTCATAAATAATCCACCTTTTTGGCATCTGAAATTGAAGGACAGAAGCTGTCAATATTCTTGTCAAGGAGGATAAAGTTGATAAAAATGGCCAGAAAACAAATAATCTGATATACTACCAAACTTACCCAAGTGAAGAGGCAGACAGACTTGGACCAATGCTGCCTGCTTTCTGAATTGTTATGAGAGTAGAAGATCGGTTTCCTTGCCAGCTGTTCTTTGGTTTCTAGGGAGAAAAGATGGTTGCTACCTAGGAAGAGCTTAATAGTAATGTCATTAATAAAAAAGAGAGACAAACAATCAAAGCGTCACAACCAACCACAAAAAGCACAAATTTTGGTGAACCTCCTCAGATCTACGGTTGCTGCCTGGTTTGGGGGATAGCAAACGTGGCAGTAAAATTAAACAGCTGCTTGGTCTGAAGATGCTGGTTGTCCCAGTGTGCTGTTTTTGTTTCCAGGACACTTACAGATGTGCCAGTGGTGTGGCAGCTCTGCCTTGGCGTTGTGAGAACTGTCTCGGCACCCCCAGGTAAGGCTGTGTATGGGCAGAGCCTGTGTCTGAGATGTGGGAACTTGTCTGTGCCTGTCCTTGTGCCTTGGGATCATTTATAGTCCATTTGGGAATATTCATCTGCTAAGCTATTTGTTTCATCTTGGGACAGTCTTTAAAATCTACATTTACTGCGTGGAGCAAAAGTGGGCACTGCAGAGTGTGGCTGGGCTGCTCTGCTCTCCTTTCTGATCTCTGGGATCACAGCTCCCTCAGGTGAGCTCTGGTGAAAACGGCATCTGCGACAGCTCGGAATGCCCAGCCTTGGAACAGAAGTGTGCTCAGAGTGCTGTAACAGGGGCTTTTGGTGTCACTTTCTAAAGGAAAATCGTGTGCCATTTACATATAGCTGACTAGAAAGTGTATGGAAACTCTCCGTGTTTCCTTTGGGTGTCTGAGGAGCATCAGTGGAGAAAAACGGCCCAACTGTCTCAGCAAGGCAGTGATGCTGACACTTGGGTAGCAATACAATTTCCACTGTTCCAGTCATTCAAAAAGATCCAGAGGATTTATGAACACTTAATTATCTTTGGAAAAAACTGTATTTCTATAAGATTTTTCTTAAATTTCCTAGTGAAGAGGCTTAGCAAGGCAGGGGCAGTGGAAGTTCTGGACAGAACAGGAACACCAGAAATGCACTTGATCGTAGTGCTGTGATGTGCACTAAGTGAGGAAAAGGCGAGAAATCTCTACAGCTGCCTGAAGGGAGGCTGTAGTGAGGCAGGAGTGGGGCTCTTCTCTCAGGCAGCCAGTGACAGAACGAGAGGACACGGTCTCAAGCTTCGCCAGGGGAGGTTTAGGCTTGACATTAGGAAGAAGTTCTTCACTGAGAGGGTAATTGTTCACTGGAATGCTCTGCCTAGGGAGGTGGTTGAGTCACCATCCCTGGAGGTGTTCAAAGAGAATTTGGATGAGGCACTTAGTGCCATGGTGTAACTGACAAGTAGGTGTAGGTGTTGGGCCATAGGTTGGACTCAATGATCTCAAAGGTCTCTTCCAACCTTACAATACTGTGATACTGTGAAATCCAGAACCGGTTTCATTCATGGTTAATTTATGTGATCATCTGTGGGAAACAGCTGTAAGCACAGGTTTCCTTCTGTTACAGCTGGATCTCATTTTCCTTTGTTTTTTTTCCACAAGAAAGTGCTGCTGAGCTGTGGTGGGAAGCCCAGACTAGACTGGGCGTGTTTGCAGTATTCGTTACCCAAACATTCCAACTGGGACCGGCAGGAAGAGCAAGCTGTGATCATTGCTCCCACTGAGAGTGTCTGTGGGTTACTGAAAAAAAGCTTGTAGAAGTTCTTATGCATATTTTGCACCCGTTGAGTTGCACAATTTACTTTTGAGGTGGTTTTCATTGGTATTATCTGTTTTCCCTGACGACTACTACAGGTGCTTTGTTTAGCCTACAAGCTGGTCCCACCCCTGCCACTGCAGTGAAGGCTGAGAATGAGTCAGAATAAGGCCCACCACTGTTTGCAGTGGTTTTCTTAGGTGTCTCTTCGTCATCCATCACTCCATAAACATCTGTCAGTTAATGATCGCAATATTGCACCACCGTCATGTTAATTGAGGTATCGCGGCACAGCATTGCATTGCAATGCCGCAGTGCTGTGCACGGGGTATTTTTAGCACCTTTTTGAGGGAAAGACTTTTCCAGCATCCATGACATCACCAGCACCAGGTGGTTCGAGTCAAGGTCAAATGAGGTTGTTATTTTTAATTGCAGGGAAAATGAGCACATAGTAGATAAGGTACCTCCAAGTGCATCGTTAGTCACTGTCTGCAGGAACCATGATTAAGTTTCCCTTTGCCCAGCTGACCTCACCTTTTTTAATGAGAAGTTAAAAAGGCTGTGTTAACGTCCAATGTCTGCAGACCTGGAAGAAGGGAAGCTATGGGAGAAGATGGAATTTCAGGATTAGTAAAACTTTAATTGCTGAGTCTGTGTCAGGAAACCTGCCCAGTCAAGCAACGGCTGGAGGCAGTGTGGGGCTCGTGGGGTTAAATGCAACAGTCAAGGCATGTGGAAGCTTTCCTAGCACAACAAAACTTGCCGGTATTTTCTTAAATCTAGAAGCTACTCTGCATGTCTGCACTGAGGGTACTGCAGTCTCTGCTGTTGGGCCCTGAGTTTCTTCATCCCTCTCCACTGCCCCG
Source organism: Geococcyx californianus (assembly GCA_013389885.1). Classification (NCBI taxonomy): domain Eukaryota; kingdom Metazoa; phylum Chordata; class Aves; order Cuculiformes; family Neomorphidae; genus Geococcyx; species Geococcyx californianus. The sequence continues at coordinate 17,306 of VWPV01002393.1, read as the reverse complement.
GTCTGCTCAGGAGAAGAAAATGCCAACCTCCACCTATGGCTTAGGAAAGGCACACACTGTCCTTAACGACAGGTTAATTAGGGCCTCTAGGGGATCTATCTGGGTATCTCTCCTAGCTGCATTGGTTTTATATGTGACCTTAGAGAAAGAGGTGAACAACAGTTTACGAAACCCACAGTGAACTCTATGCTTACTTTGAGGGACAACATTTTTGCTTTGTGCCTAGAACTTTGAAGCTGTGTCAGGTTAACATAGTTAAATTCAGGCTTATAAATCTTCTTTCATCTAATCCCTCTTAGCTTTCCTCTCTACTGTCCCCTCGTAGTGCTGTTAGGTTATGAAAAAAAAATTGCTAGAGGAAAAAAAGATTGATTCTTTCAGTTATGATTGACACGGTAGTATCTCTATATATTGATGCCCCAGCTGTGTTCACAAGAAGTTACACATGAACATCTGTGATTGCAGATAATGATCTATGTCTACTCAATCACCTTGTGTTCAACAGTGCCCCTATATTCTTGCAAATTCTGGCCCAAAGTGTGTATTTAAATATCTACTCAATTCTGTCATTGTGAATATACTTATTTGTGCTCTGCAGATTGGAGCTTTTCCATCAAAGTTTCTTCTGAAGTGTCGGATCAGAGAGCTGAAAGCACTGGGTCAGACAGGCATTGGCCAACTCAAAAGGAGAAGCTTGATCTCATAGTGGTTAACTGCAAGAATTTAATAGAACTTTTACTTAAGCCTAATGGTTATTTCCAAGCAGAAGCCTCAGATGGACAGCGTTCCCTCTCTGTTGGTGTTCAGCTCTCCTGAAGAGGAGGACACACTAGATGCCTCCTCTAAGGACTGAGAGGTGATGCCCAGGACACAATGATGGCCCAAACGCATTCTCACTCTCAGGTTAAAACATTCTCCCTGTAGGCATCAGGTGGAACAGGGCAGTAAAGGTTTGCCCCCGTGTTGCAAGAGAGCTGGTGGAGGAGAACACAAAGTGCAAATTGTCCTCTGTTTCCGCCACGTGGTGCCCAGATGTGGCTGAAGGACGTAAAGGTCTCGGCAAGTCTGTGCTCAGGGAGGCTCGTGGCATGGTTGGTGTGCTTTGTGACATTTTAGGGCACTTTTTAACCTGGGTTCATTTCAGAAAGCGTGCGTATTGGCCGTAATTAGAAAATTAATGACGTGTCGAACAATGTGGGGTGGTGCAGCCAGACATTTTATGTACTGCCTTTTGTTCCCCAAGCAAAATTAATAGGTACTAGGGAATCTGAATTTTAAAAACTTTAATAAAAAGAAGAGGTTGGAAAGATGACAATCACCTGTAGCTGCTTAAACAGCCTGTAAATATACCTGTTGTAGAGGAAGTGTCTGAAATAAAAGGAAGTGTCTTCTTATAGTTTCCATGATCCCGAGAAAGATGGATGCGAGAATGGTGAATGTAAAGACAATGACATAATTGGACGTGCGTGTTGTCAGGATACAAAGGAGCTGCCTCCTGGGACTTCTGTTCCTGTCCCAAGAAGTGGAGGCAAAGAAGATGCTCAGGTGGAGGAGGAATGCAGGACTGAAACTCTGCATGGCAACGCTTTAACGAGGTGTCCAGAGCAGCAGCCTGCAGCCTCTGCAGAGCGCCTAATGCCCTGCCTCCCGGCGTTAGCCCAGCCTCACCAGGGAGACCAAGGTGCAGCCAAAGGTGGGATTGCCAAGGACACATCCATGCACAGTAGCCAAGAGGATGTCCTCCCTGAGAGAGAGGCACAGCTGCCCAAACGGAGACCGCAGTCTCCTGAAGACGAGCGATACGAAGAGCTTGCTAGGGAGATCATTGCCAAAGACAATTCCCTGGTTGATATTCTCATGCCTCATCCTCTTAGAAAAACTGCTCTAGACCTGATGGAGAGCCTGTTTCCTGTTAATATTTCCATGCTGGAGAAATCCCACAGAAAAAAGGGAGACGTACAGAATGCGCAGGAGAGTCAGTAAGTAGACAAAACCAATTATCTAGTATTTTAAGCTATTTTAGCATATAAATATCGTGTATTTACCAGTAGCAAGATGACTTGAGCATGTATTCTTTTATTTTTGTTTCACTACCAAAATTTTAGCTTTGATTTACATGTCAAGACGTATCTGAGGCTCCGAGTCTATGAAAGAAGTGCAGTTCAATGATAGGTTATTAGGTGGGGCTGGGACAGGCCTAAGCTGTGAATCTTTTGCTCTGTATCTCTTAAATTAGAAAAATTACTGCTGTGAGCAGAGAGGAGAGGGACTCTGAAGTCAAGATGCTTAAGAACACGACCACAATGTTTGTGAACAAATCTCTGCCACAGGTATTTATTTTCTGTTCCAATAGCAGGAAGAGTAGTAAAAGTGCAACAGAAGAACATCTTGTACCTGAACATGATGCCAAGCAAAGGAGTGAAGATCCCATCTCTAAGGAGAACCAAGTCCTGAGCAGGAGAAGAGACAGCACAAGCGACCCTGATGACATCGCGTCCAAGAAAGTGGGTAGATGCCATCAGAGGAACTGTGGTTTCCTCACACCATGACAAAGAATTTATTAATGTCACCTATTGCTGTGGATAGTTTTGTTACTTTTATCCCAATAATAATATTTTACAGATAACTTTCAATCCGTTTTTGCTAGTAGGTAAGGTCCTGTCAAGTGGGCATATTGATCAGTGGTATTTAGTTCCTGCCTGGTTTAATCCAGAGCTCTCCTCTGCTTTTCTTCTGCAGGTTGTCAGGGGTGGGCTGTACCTGGAACAGGCACACGGCGCTGGTTTTGCATTTCCCTGTGAGGGCAGCAGCTGAGTGACAGTTTAACACTCAAATCTGGTCTCAAAATCTGTAAAACTGGTTACAGCTGGCAGCATAAATAAGAACTATTATTTACTTTGTGAGGGCTGGCAGCAGTTTCTGCGCACGGCAGGGCCCTGTTCCTTTCCAGAGGTGAAGGGAATTGCAGTAGCTTGCCCATAGCTGGGCTGCACCAGAAATACAGCAGCTCAGAAGGGCAGAAGGTAGCACTGAGGAATCGGGTGGTTTTTCCCCCTGTGGAAACCTGGCTGTGCTCCATCCCAGGTGGTGACAGTCTGCCTGCCTGAAACTCCTCCCGCTGTACAGGTGGTGATATTTTCAGTACCTGCTGCCTGACTGCTGCTCCCGTTCGTGGTGGTGTTGGCTGGTTTCCCAAAAAGCTGATGGGTTTCTTCTCCAACTCTGTTTTTGGGCCCTTTTTCCATATCAACATTTCTGTCTCACACAGCCTCCTCCACTTGCTTTCCCTACCCAGGTACCATGGCTCGCTCGAACCGCCCGTGGAACTGACTTATTCTGTGCATGCGATAAATCAAATTCCAGTCAGTTCTGGTGAAGCTCGGTAATAGAGCTGTGACTTGGTGCTAATGTTTTAGAGCATAACTGTGTGTAATCATGTTGTAATCTTCATTGCAGTTTGCCTCTGACGGACTGGGAGCTCTCTGAGCCGGGGATTATATCACCAGCTAAGGCGATTACCAGTAATTTGCTTTTCAGAGTTTAAGAATCAAGTACAGCCTAGAAAATCTTTCTTTTTTTTTCTTTCCCAGAGCTTGAAATTATTTTAAAAGTCCAAAATTTAGTAACAATGTAATGAGTCCACTCTCCAGAAATGATATGGATTTTCTTTGTCAATAAGAGCTTTCTGTGTGCTTTTTTCCCATTGCAGCTGGAACTCATCTCCAGCCTCCGGTCGAAGCTGCGGGCCCTGTGGGAGGAGAGGGAGCTCGTCCTCTCTGAAGCCAGGGAGTGTGCCGAGCGAGGCGAGGAGCTGGAGGCGATGGTGCGGGACATCTGCAAGCCCAATGAGTTTGAGCGCTACATGATGTTCATTGGCGACCTGGAAAAGGTTGTGAGCCTCTTCCTCTGCCTGTCCAGCCGCCTTGCCCGAGTCCAGAATGCCTTGAGGAGGATTGATGGCAACACCGATGCTGAAGAGAGGGTGAGTGACACGTGAGCAGGGTGTTGCATTTGGTTTGTTCTCTTCTTTCCAGCTGGGGCTGTGCTCACCTCATTTGTCTGATGGCTCTAAACAGAAGTGGTAAATCACACACAAATCCCACCCAGCTGTTGCTCGGGCAGGTTCGGTGCCCCAGGACAGGCTGTGTCTCCATGGTGGAAGCAGAGCAGGTTTCTGGTGTGTGGACACAGGTTCAGTGTTGGAGAGCAGGAGTGCAGAGTGGCCTCTGCGCCCGGGTGCTGCGGTGGCGGCAGCAGCAGCAAAACCCTGAGAGGCCGTTGAACCCCTTTGGGCTGCTCCCTGTGGAGCAGCTCCAAACCTGTGCTTCAGAGAGTGCTTTGGGGTTTTTTCCCACTGGTAATTTCATTGTGGTAGTTACTGCTTTGAAATTGTATTTCACTTAATGGATTTGTCTTAATGAAGAAAATGTGGTTGCAGCTTGAGCTTGAGATAAAATTCCCTGTTGTTTAACTCAACCAGGAAGTTTTTCTGGAAAATTAGGAACCATCTCAAGTCACCAGGAGATCTTTTCAAGTCTGAAACACACTTTTTTTGCTAAAGAAACCAAATTTATCCCAGCAATGACGCTTTCCTGCTGTCCGTATTGCTTTTAGACATGTTTTTATCAATACAATGCCTGCTGTTATCTCTCATTTGGAAATGAGAAATGTACAGAGTTAGAAAAGCCAGGATTTCCTGGAGCTGTGCTGCTGCCAACCTGTAGCTCTAGAGATTTACATGGTTCACACACAGAAGAGCACCTGCTGTGCAGTGTGGGATGGCACACGTCAGTCGTGTTAACAGCAATAATTCCGAGCAGTATTCCACACCGACATTGGCTTTGTGGCAGGGGCTGCTCTTTTCTTAGTGTTATGCTTATGCATTTCATAGAAAATACATTAAAATAATATATTCAAGAATTTGAATAACATGCTCGATAAAGGCTTGGTTGCGTGCCAGCATTTTTACAACCCTCTCCCAGTCTCTGCAACTGCCCCAATGTTTGCAGAACCAGCGGTGTCGCTCTTTGACTCCATTTCTAATGTGTCAATGGTGACTGTTGCTCTGCGCTATATTTACGGATGCTGTCCTGAAACTGGACATTTTCCAGCAGTTCTGTCCTTGTGATAATAATTACAGCTGAAAGAGAATTAGTTAAAATGTGAACAGTATTAAAATCGTGTAGAACAGGCAAGACTTGATTCTTATGAGTTCATTAAAAAGAAGCCTTTGAATAATTGCTGTCTGCCTTAAAGTTACTTTATCGCCTGTATCTTTTAATAGAAGTCACACGATCATTTTATGTGACATTGGCACCCTGGCCACATGCAGCTTTCAAAACATGAAGTTATGTGCCTTAAAGAGCTTCTAATTGAATGAAGATAGATACGGGATACTCTGAAATTACCAGAATGTTAAGTAAATTGATTTTTTCCCTGAGGGCAGCATCAATAAGTGAGCCTTGATGGGGTTTTCTGGGTGTCTTTACCTTACAAGCCACAAGAATGAGTAATTCAAGGGAGAAAAGACTCACGTGGAACATAAAGCCCACAAGAGGAAGTAATTAAACTAAATCAACTGTGGCTTCCAAAGGAAGATCTAGAGTCTGCCAGGAAGGATGAATTTTCATAGTGTGCTGCTTTGTTTTTTCTATTAGCACTCACTGAATGAACGGCACAAGCTCTTGTCTAGACAGCGGGAAGATGCGAAAGACCTGAAAGAGAATCTAGATCGTAGGGAAAGAGTGGTCTCCGGTATCCTTGCCAAATACCTGACTGAGCAGCAGCTCCAGGACTACCGACGCTTTGTTCAAGTCAAGACCTCCTTGCTGATTGAACAGAAGGACCTCGAAGAACAGATCAAATTTTTCGAAGAGCAATTAGACAACCTGGAGAAGAGCATCCCCCTCTAACACCCACCAACAGCGCCGCTGCTTTGCACATGGTACTTCGTGACGTTTCCCTGGAGATTCCCCACGCGCTCGGTTTGGGTGCCAATCCTAATGGTGCCACAGTATTGACAAGTGCTTAAATGCTCTGGGGATGCTCTAGGCACACACTGGACCCCCCCCTTCCCTGGTGGACAGGCCAACTGACAGCATCTTGGAGCGTGTAGCAGACTGTATGCTGGAAATGATTGACAGGATGTGTTGCTCCTGTTAACTTGGCATGCATTTCCCTTTCTTGTTGTCTGTCCATCTGTTTCCAGATTGACATAATCTCAATAAAAGAATGATACAAATATTTTCCTCTTGTGGGTGGGCTGAACGCTTGAAATGAGAAATGATGTGTATGTTTGAATTTGGAGATTGCACAAAGCCATAGAAAACATTATGGACCATTTCAGAGAAATGCCTTGTTTCCACTGTTTATATATATGGCACGGTAAAAATACTCTGTGATGCAAGAAAATAACTCTTTCCTTTTGTAACAGTCGCCATCCACAAGTCTGTCTTGGCTCTGTGCAATCCTGCTAGGCTGGTCAGTAGTGGGTCTCAGGACCAGGGTCAGAAAAAGAGTGGTCCTCATTGGCATCAAAAAGAGCTGATTGGCGATGAAGGCAGCTTAGATGAGCACATTTGGGAATGATAAACTCTGAAGGTAGTCCTGCACAGTCATTTGCAGGTCCTTGCTATGCTTTCACAGTGTTTATTTTTTGAGCAGCCCCTCCAGGGCTTTGCTTTTAGGTGGTGTTCAATTGTCAGTGTGCACAAGAAGTGCTGAACGTGGGGGAAAGCTCTGCTGCAGAGCGAGGTGTGATGAGTGGAGGAGATTATTCAGTTTCAATGAGGCTTTATAAAAATCCCTTGGTGAAAATCTTTTAAACTAATGTTGTGTGTTGAGTCAAACTGGTGATGTTGCTGTATTTAATATTTGAGTGTGTGTGTTTGTTTTGTAGCATTCAGTGAGAGGAATATCCCGTCTGAGCTACCTACCTAGACTGTGGATGAGGCGGCTACTGATCAAACTTGGGCTTCTTCCACAGGCAAATAGGTGTTCATTGTTCCATGATGTTAGGCTTTACTGAGGGAAGTTTTACTTGGGGCGTGTCCTGACTACGGTATTGTCACTCTTAAGAGGAGTCCTTCCTTTGGGATTGCATGAGCTTTCAGTAGGCACACAGCCACCCCGAAGGGGAGTTGCTGTGGGTTTAAATGGATGGTTTGGTTTGGTTTTACCTCAGATCCCATTCTTATCCGAGTTTAACCTGCTGGGCAACATGAAGGAACTGATCAAGAAATGACAGCATGTGGGAAGGAGACCCCTGGATGCGTTCTGCATGGACGGTGTTTGTTACGGGTAACTCGCCAACACTCCTGCCTGCTGACAGAGGGCACCAAAGAGGGTGCAGGTGGTGCTCTGCCCCCCGCAAACTGAGAAGTGGCTTTGGCATTATGTGACAGTGCAACGAAGCACAAAGAGCTTGCCAGTGTCCAGGGTTGTCAGCTGCTCTGTGTTTGTCTTCAGAATAAAGGAGTTTATCGTCAGGTGCTGTCCAAACTCCAACAAAGCAGCATTGTTCTCTTCTAAGTTTGCATATTGATGCAGAAGCACTGGTAGCTGTAGCCCTGCTCATGTTTCAAGAGAAACTACCTTGTACCCTGAGTGAGGCTGCCAAGACTCGGTGTCAGAAGTCAGTTTTATGGTGTGTACCAAGTGTCCGTAAAGATATTTGCAGTAAAGTGTTCAAGTGGATGGTACAGAGCAAAGAGTAGCTTTGTGACTATTAACATTGTCTTCCAGTGATTTGAACAAAATAGATCGTGTTTAATGCTTAAAACACTGCTTCACTGGCCTGGAGGAGCTCCAGGAGTGACTGAGGTGCTGTGTTTACTGTGGTTACTGCCTTAATCCATGGGGGAAGTGGCCAGGCACTGTAGATCCTGTGAGTGGATCTGCCTCAAAAGGCCATAAACACAGGGTTTTAATATGTAAATCTGAAGGCTGCCTTTTGAAAATGGTCTTTAAAATAACAGAAGTGATGCTAACAGAATCAATGGAGAACTTGGCTTGTATTTTTATGTTAAATGAGCTGATTGCATTATGGAGAAGCCTGACTTGAAGGTGAGCTCTATTATTGTTATTCCTAGTTGAGAAAAATCCACCTGTTTGGAAATAAATGTTTGATAACTGAAGCTAATTCTTGTCTTCAAGAGAAAGAACAGGTCTGTCCTATTTATTTTCTCTTAAGTTTTTGGTCTTTTGTGTCATGGGAAGAGGTCTGCTGCTGCCGACCACGCTGGCATTCTCAAGAACACTTAGAAATAACTATTAAATTTTCCAAAAAGTCTGTGCACTGTGTTACCTTGTTAGAACTGCTGTTGTGTTCACCCATCTCCATTTGTTCTTTTTGTGTTCCTTTCCTCCCTCCTGAAGCGCGGAAGCCAAGATGGTCAGAAACGCAGAGCGCTTTCTCTCTACCGCACTCCGATCCTGCATTGCTCCAGGCAGCTTTTTCTGACCCTGCCCAGGCAGAAGGTTGAAGCTGCACACCTGAGCGGTGAGTGGCAGGAACGGGTGCTCCGTCTCCTTAGGGAAGCAAACCTTAGGATTATGGCAATGAAACCCTGTGCAGCGCTTGGTCGTTATTGCCATTGCCACCACAATTCACCTTCCATTTGTGACTTCCCCAGCAGCGACAGCGAGTTGCCTCTGCCCAGCACACGTGAGAGCAGGGAAGACTTAACGCTCTGCTCCTCTTCCCAGCTGCTGCCCAGAGCCCTGGAAACCGATGGGCCTTGGCAGTTCACCAGTGCCGAGACCTGCTGAGCTACTTCTTCTGCCAGCGAAGTCAGGTGTGTGTTGGGGGAATGTGAGGAATGGAGCTCCCCATGGCCGCCTGGGGTGAGCAGGCAGGAGATCCCTGCTGCTGGGGGGGATCAGCGTGCTTGGGAGGCTCCTGTTGCAGCCTGCGAGCCTGATACTGCCTGAGTAGCCTGGGATGGAGGTAACTGGACCCCACTGCCACAAGAGGACTGGTATCGGAGACCTGCGGGGAGCTGTCTGTATCAATTAATTACAGCTACATCCAGGAGAAAGCAAAATAACAGTGCCGAGGGGAAGGAGGAGAAACAGGCAAAATGTGAGCGCATAGCTCTCCCCCGTGGGGTGCTGGTGGGATGCCAGGAGTGATGTCTGTAATTCATCTGGCCATCTACGCACAAGCAGTGTGGGGGAGAAACAGCAGTAGGTTCAGTTCTGCTGAGAAAAAGCAGGTGGGCCTGATTTCAGGGTGAAAAGATCCCTTTTGTTGCCTAGAGGCAGGAAGGTGAGCAAGGTGGGGGGCAGAGCAAGGGGTCAGCGGAAGCAGACCAGGCACCGTGCCTGTCTGACAGCGTCTTGGCAGCAATGGTGGGGATTTGAGAAGTAGTAGCTCGTTTTAAATTGGATTTAACACCCACTGCAGTGCGTGGGAGTCACTGCTGGCTCAGCAGCTGCTGTTTCAGCCTCTCAGGCACTACATTGAAGGATTTCAATATTTTTTTCTTTTCTAAAACCCAGGCCTCCTTTTCTTCCCTGGGGTGTTTTGCTGTGGGATTTTGGAATGTGGAGCTAATTAGGAAATGGAGGGGCACAGGGGTTAATGTAAATGTACTCTAAGAAAGATCTACTTGGTGCTTGCAAGAGCAGCATTTAATAGGTAGAAGGATGTTCTTTCTGCTTTGGGAATTCATGGCAACCATCTGAATAAAAATTTAAAAATAAACTCCAAGCAGTATTGCAAAGCTGATCTGCGCCTGGAGGGAGCCCACGTGTACGTTAAGGGATAATCAGGCTCCAGGAATCATGCAGCCGCTGGGTCTCACAAAATGCACTCAAGAATCAGCACATGGATTTCACTACCAAACGAAGGGAGGCATTAAAGGTTACCAGAGAGACTCTCGGTGACACATGAGCCTTAAAGTTGAGTCATCTCATACTGAAATCCATGGAGAGAAAATACAGGCTGAAGGGACAGTCATCACTTAGAGAATCAGAGACTCTTCTGGAAATGTGCATAAGCAGGCAAGGGTCTACCTGATGGCTTTCAGCTCATGACTGATCATCTCAAACTATGTCAAAAAGGAAGCACATGTGAAACCATCCCTTCTGCAACCCCTGCCCCACGGCAGCTCCTGATGCGATGGCTGGTGGCCCCAGCACCGCTTTTTAGGGTCCAGCTGCTCCTTCCTGAGCCTGAGGTCTCCCAGTGTCACGGCAGGAAGCACAAGCTGGTGGCAGGAGAAAAAAGGTCTGAGCAATTCTCACCAGTAGACAAAAAGCTCTAAGAGAGAGCAAGGGTGCATGGACAGACAACTTGGAGAGGAGCGAGCAGGTCCAGCCCTGAGCTGACCTGAGCCTGACTGGAGAGTGAGGACCTGGCACTCCAATAAGGCAACCTTGTCTCCAGGGCTTGTGCAGTTGAGCATTGTTTTATTCAAGAAAATGGGGGTTATTTGGTCGGTGTAGCAGTGGCAGTGAGTAGGACTAGGGGGCTGCACCGCACACTCCTGCGGCGGGTCGGCTTTACAAATCTTTGCTGGTGTTGATCAGTGGAGTGAGTCTGGTGAGAGCAGCTTATCTCTAAATGCTGATTTTGAACTGGTCTGAGTTATCTGGAAGGACGCTCTGACTGCTGGCAGCTAGATCCCCATTAGAAAGTGTCCCCTGGTGGGACCTTCCAGGGCCAGGAGGTGCTCAGCTACCATCCTTCAATGCCCGGCCATTGGCAAGAGCTCGGTCTGGGGTTGCGCACACAGTTTCAGGGCTAAATGTGCTTAATGATTTGCTTTGTCTTTTGAAATAAACCTTGGAACTGGAAAAGAAAATGAATGTTTCTCATTACAATGCAGAGCCTTTGATCTGCTCCATCCCTGTTCTTCTGCTGCAACAAACAAGCCCCACACTGTTTGTGCCTGTGCTATGGGCCAGCCACATCTCCATTAACAGCCTCTTAATTTAGGGGTTCCACATGAGCACAAATCAGTGGAAAGAGAAAAACCTGCCATGTTGCCATTTTACTCAGATTAATATGCAAATCAGGAGGCCAGTGCATCCAAGGAATGTAGGTCATGGTGGAAACATGTGCCAAGCAGAAGGAATGAGCAATGGGGACTACGAGACGGTCTCAAAAGGCTTCCTCTACCTCTGGCTTCAGCTCTTAATGGTCTGGTGGAATTACGCTGCGACTCTTGTGCTGGACCTGGTTTTGTGATGGAGCTGGAATCTCTGAAAGACTCCACTGCAGGAGTGGAGGTTCCCAAGGTTTTTGTAGAACAGCACTTCCAAGGGAACGGAGATGGGCAAAACTCTGCTCGAGCCTGGCCACAACCGCACAGCCTCACGCTGCTCAAACAGCGGCGGCCAGGGACAAAGTCTGTCCCTTTGTATGAAAACATAACGTGGAGCTTGATTGCAAATCTCTCTCGTGCTGTTTTTTTAGCCCATGGGCCTCAGAACAAAACCTGCCCAGGAAGGGATAAGCTGAGTTATCTTCAGAAAGGACTGAGCCAGGGTCAGACAAACACTGGCGTTGCTGAGCTCTGATGCTGCTAAACTGAAATCCCAGCCAGTTTTATTTGCACAGACACTGCACGGAATGCTCAGCATTCATAGGTTGCAGCTGACGCTGCTCGGGCTGTCTAGAGGTCTAAAAACATGATCTTTATTCCGGTTTGGAATATCAGTACTGACTGATAAGTGACAAGGGTGATTACCTCCATTTTATAGCAGAAAAACTGAGATGTGGCAAGCAGGCAGACTAGTAAGCAAGGCGAAATACAGCCCTGAGCTCCTGAATCCCAGCCCTGTGCCTCATCTGCACCTTCCATCTCTGTCCTTTTGCAGCTGCCAGCCCTGCCCCACCACATAAGCCATCTCCGCCTGGCAGGCGCTGGAACCAGGGTTTTTGGTTTTAGCCTCTCTGCAATCACCTTTGATGGAGCTGAAGGCAGCTCCTGGCTCTGGGCTGGGCCAGAGGGTCCAAAGGCTGCTTGCCCAGCCCATGCCACACAGCTTCTGCCCCGGACCAGTGTGCCAACAGGAGCCACAGTCCTCTCCACTCTGTCGTGTGTGAAAGCATCCTGGCTGAACTTCACAGCTCTCAGTCATTTCCATGAAAACCCTTCGGTGTTCAGCTTGACACAGGGACATTAAGCAGAATCTATCAAGCTGAGGGATTCATAAAACAGTTCCAGTCTCAGTCTCTGCTAGGAAAATACTCCCATGATCATCCTACAACATCCTTCCGGAGTGTAAACAGCACTTTGGGAAACCAAAACCCAGGAAAGCCGGCGGACAGGTTTTACTTCAAACCAATGGCAGTACGTATTTTTGTAGCAGCACGTTCTCCATACCCTTCAGTACCGGTTTGCACCTGAAGCCGGATGGCACTGGGCGTATACTAATCACAGCCTGCCCAAGGTACCGCATCCTTGACCTGCTCCACACAGAGGAACGAGCTGAGTCACTGCATAACCTTGTTGGCAGAGCCTGGCTCACCCCACCCAGCCTTGGTGTTGCAGCCTCTCCACCCAGCCTCCAAGCACCTCCCGGGAACGCTGTGTGCACCGGAGCTCTGCTGGTGTTATTGTTCTATCACACTATCTCACCACCACGATGCCTCCGAGGAAGGAGTAGCACAGAATTTCCTCGATGATACATGCTGCAATCAAGTCTTATCTCAGCCGTGACTTCTTGCTTTTCCTTTGACACAAAGTGCTGGAGCAACGAAACCTTCGCCCTACTTTCCTTATGGCAAAGTCGTAACCGTGCTTTACAGGGTCACCAGTTGGGTCTTTTAAGTGGAAAACACTCTGTCCTGGACCCTTGCCTCTGACTCGAGGGGGTTTTACTCAGAAGCAGCGCTCTGTGATTTGAATAGGTATGAAGGATACACCTGTAACTAAAGAACAAACCTCCCAATAAGCTTGAGTCAAACTGGAGAGAGTTTCCAACTCACACAGAATGCTTTCACCACTTAATCAGTCCTGTCTGCCTCGGACACAATACAAAGGACACGCACACTTCTGTGGTTTCAGGATATACAGAAAATAGAGCATTTAATGTCAGTAAACTTGGAAAGACTTTTTAAAACACAGCAACAGACCTCTTTTCTTTTTCCCCTGGAACTCTGCAGGCTGACATGGCGCAGCACAAAGCAAGGTTTCAAGCGACCGCGCTGATCAATGGTCACACCAACAGCTATGGAGCAAATAGGATTTCATTTTTTTTTTAAACCCTACTCCAGATATAGAAGTCATGAGGTGCTTGATCATTAACATTTGCTTAACAACTTAATTAGTTCAATGCGGAAGCAGAATAATCCAGTCTTTTCCAAGAGCAGGTAGATCAGCCCCCTCTGCCATCCCTGATTACACTCCCAACGACTGTCACCAACTCCAGGAAGAACATTTTAAAGTCAAAGGGGGCTGTGCGTCCCCCTCCAGTGCAGTCCTGCAGCATTCCTTGCTGAGCCTTGGGAGAAGCCAGCGACAGCCAGTTAGAAGCCCTACACTTAATTCAAGGCTGAAAAAAAACCATTCCTGAAGTCACTGACTTGGAAAGAAAGGCAAAGCATGCAAACAAGTGTTTTAGTAAGGAAACAGAAACACCCAATGAGGCTGAGAAGCACCGCAAGTGCAGCATTGCCCTCACCTTCGTCACCTCCAAGTTACACAGGACTCTTGAGTTATGTTTTTAGAGAGAACGTAGTGGTTTAGCAGACTGGCCCCCGGAGTCAGGCAGTTTCTGTCCTTAGCTCTGCCTCTTCACATTAACGTTAACAAAATAGCAATTAAAAAAATAACCATCTCACTGCAAATCTTTTACTTTTGAAGCTACATGTAGTTCTACCTACAGAACAATCATGTTTATAGTATAAAAGAAAAAGAAGAGTTAGTTTCAGGTCAGTGATTCATGCTGTTGAGATAATAATTGCTTTAGGAGCTCATGCAGACTTTCTATCATGAAACACCTAACATAACATAAAGCCCAATTTTTATATATATTGTAAATGGGTCAAAATCAAAGGCCAACTTTTAAATAAAAAGAATAAGGCATATAAGCCTTTGTTTCTATTTGCCTACTCAGGAACTCTGCAGGGTGCGAGTCCCAGTTTTTCAGCTCACTTTTTAACTATCAAATATCAACAAGGTTTTTATCCAGATTAAGAGATTGAACTATAGTCAAGTTGAAATGTTCACAGTATCATTGAGACGTGGTCAGTACCAGCAGGTACAAGAAAATTAGAAGTGCTATCCTAGCTTCCAGACTGAGGTAGACAGGTCACAGTGACCGGAGTGCCAAGGGCTGGGGTTTTATTTTTTAAAATCCTTTCATCCAATAAAATGCTCTAGGCAACAATTGAGATCGTTATGTTAGTATTTCTGATAGCGAGAAACTTGGTTTTGAAAAAGTACAGTACACAATGTTTTTAAATAGAAACATTCCTCTTCTGTTACCAAAATAATCAGAAACATCATAGAAAACTACACATCTTTCCTCTAATAATTTAAGCCTGCTTTATCACAAGCCGTGGTCAAGTAGCCAGCTACCAGTTTGCTGTTCACAGTGTACAGTATGCACTTCTTTACCTTATGCTTGCTCTCCAGCCCAGGAACACAGATCAAGAAGGCTGTACCTGAAGCATTTTAACCTGTCTACACACACAAAGGTTGTTTCAGTTTTTCAACCTGAAAGTATAAAGTTTATGGTCTCCACCAACACATCGGCACGACAGCATTTAGAACACCCCTGGGCAGGTCCCTTCCCACAGGCGCCTGCGAACTGGGATTCCTCCAGTGGCCTTTGGAGCCAGATCCTAGCGTGGATTTAAACATCCAAAGAGACAGACATGGAGAGAAGAAATTCAAGCTGCTTCTGCAAGAGAAAATGGAGCCCCCGGTCACACTGTTAATCAATTTTGATCCCAAGAAGGCAGAGGCTAGTGGCCAAAGAACAGCTCAGAAACTGGTCTGCGTTTCAGGACGATCTCCTCATCCTCCTCCTCCATGACCTCGGAGAGGGAAGAATATGAAGGGAAGCCCCTTCTGGTCTTTGGCTTCCTCCTTGGGCCTGTAGTGGCAGCCAGGAGCTTGTTTAAGGACGAGGGCTTCCTTAAACCTTTGGTGAGATCGTAGAAAGCCATGTCATCGGATATGACTCCCAGGAAAGTGCTCGTGGAGCTCAAGATGGAAGCCGCGAGCTTCGTGGATTTCTTGATGGGCACTGAGGGCTCTGTGTTGTGGGCAAGGCTGGGGTCCCCCAGCAAGCGCCTGACCGCAGAGGAAGCCCCTTCCTTCAAGTACTGGTGTGGCTTTTTCCCACTGTAGTCCCTCAGGTCGGTGTTGGCACGGTAGCTGTAGACCAGCATGGTGATGATCTTCTCCTGGCCATGTATGGCGGCCAAGTGGAGCGCAGTGTAGCCACCATGTGACCTGGCGTCCACATTGACGTGGGTGCCTGCCTTCTCAGCCGCTCTGATGATGTTGGTCACCATGTCGCAGTTGCCATTCTTGGCAGCCCAGTGCAGAGCGGTGAAGCCGGAGATGAAGTCCCTGCGGGCGGCCAAGCTGGAATCGCCCAGCAGTAACCCGTGCAGCTGCTGCGTCCACTGCCCGCCGGCCGCCAGCACCAGCCACTGGTGCTCAGCTTCCTCCAGCGGCACCGCTGACGGCTCCTCGCTGGCACGATGGCTCCTGAGCACCTGCCGTGGCCCGGGTGAGCGGGACCCAGGCTCCTCCTCTGGGGGTGACAGGAGAGACCTGGTCCCCTCCTCAGGGGTTGACAGGGGAGACCTGGTCCCCTCCTTATGGGGTGACAGTGGGGACCTGGTCTTCTCCCTCTGGGGTGACAGAAAGGACCAAGACTCCTCCTTGGGAGTTGACAATGGGGACCTGGCCCCCTGCCTGGGGGATGACAGTGGGGACGCGGGAGGTGGCAGAGGGGACCTGGCTCCATGCTCTGGGAGTGACAATGAGGCCATGGGCTCTCCTGGCACAGGGGCGGCAGGGGGTGGCACGCAGCGCACGGGCAGCATGCAGGGCTTGGGGGGCGGCTCCCTACGGGCCCCCCCGCTGTTGCTGGGCATGGGGACTCCCCCTCCACTGCCACCCTGGAAGAGCCCCCGCAGCTCGGACACGGCGCGGGGGGACGGCGGCTCCAGGGGGGGCACGGGCGACGGCAGCCGCCCCACAGAGGGGGACACAGAGGTGCTGGTGCCCCCACCCGCGGGCTCCATGGCGTCCCCTGGCGGCGGGGCGGGGCTGCTGTCACTGCCCGCGGGCTCCATGGCGCCTCCCGGCGGCCGGGCGGAGCGCAGCTCCTGCCGCAGCACCACGACCTTGGTGCCGCCGTGCTCCTTCACCACAGCCACGGCGTTGACGGCCGCCTCGAAGCGCTCCCGCCGCGCCGCCGCCGCCGCCGCGCCGCCGCCCTCCAGCCGCGCTCGGAACGCGCTCACCAGCTCCGCGCTGCGCACCTCCCCGCCGCGGGCCCGCAGGAAGCCCAGCACGGCCGCGGGGCTGATGTCCGGCTCCGACATCCCCGCAGCCACAGGTGGTGGTGGAGCCGGTGCGCCCGGTGCAGCCTCCCCCGGCACGGGGTGGGGAGGGAGGCGCAGACGGAGGGAGGCACCGAGGGGGACAGGGAGGGAGCACGGAAGGAGGAGTGCACGGAGAGAGGCACAGAGGGGAGCACAGGGGGGGAGCACGGAGGAGGACACGGAGGGAAGCTCGGAGGGAGGCACGGAAGGAACCTGCCGCGATCCGCAGCCAGGAGGCACCTGTGGCGGCGGCAACAGCGATCTCGCCCCCCGCGGAGGTGACCGGGACCCGCCCCGCCCCGCCCGCAGAGAGTGGCTCCAGCCCCGGCCCCGCCGCTGTCTCCTCCCGCGGGGCGGCGCCGCGGGGAACCTGCACCGGCAGGACTCCGCGATTCCTCGGTCCCCCAGCTCCTCACCTCCCCGGCTCCCCGTTCCCCGGCTCCGCGGCCCCTCGCTCCCCCAGCCTCTCCAGCCCCCGGTCTCCCAACCCCCGGTCCCTCCATTCCTCTGTGCTCCAGCCCCTCGCCCGCCGCGCTCCTCTGTCCCCTCTGTCCCCTGATTCCCCGGCCCCTCCGGCCCCCAGCCCCTTGGTCTCTCTCCCTCGGACTCCCCGAGTCCCCCGGCTCCTCTGTCCCTCAGTCACCAGGACCCTCGGTCTCCCACCCCCTAGGTCTCCCTCCGACCCTCCCCGGTCCCCCGGCTCTTCTGTCCCGGGATTCCTGGCTCTCCTGTCCCCCAGCCCCTCGGTTCTCGCTGTTCCCTGGTCCCCCGTCCCCTCCATCCC
>VWPV01002391.1:0-30191 GCA_013389885.1 Geococcyx californianus | reverse complement strand
ACCATTCCATGATTCTATGTCTAAAAGTTGCTTTCCTTGTGTATCTGACAATTTGTGAATCAACTTCCAGACTTGGCTGGCTGTTAGTTCCTCTTGTTCAATTTGTTTTTCCCAATGCCACGCTACTCTTGGGAACGCAAGAGGGACTGCACACCTCCGTTGTGCAGCGTCTCTTTGTGGCTGCTGTCCCTACGGAGGGCAGCCCATGGCACATTCTCTCTGGCTCTGCCCTGGCCCTGCCTTGGGCTGTCCAGGACAACAGGCTTGTGGTGCATCCCCTGTGAGGACACGGTGCTTTGGGGAGATGCAGGACAAAATTGTTAATGACTGACTGCTGGAGAACTTCATGTTCAGAGAGCTGTAACTATTGGTAACCAATTTGGATGCCTGACATAGCTCTGTCAGGCCATGGCATAGTTCAGTTGTTCACTTTCTCCTGATTTCCCAATCACAGAATGCAGCATTTTAAGGGACTTGTTGTTGTCTTTGAGTAAATAAAGGAGTCTTGTTTGTTACTAGATTAAGGAGTGCCTCATTTTGAAACTCTGGGAGCACGTTTTTCTCCTGTGTCTCTCATCCTTTCCCCTCACATTCACTTTATTCCACATCTCTGGTTTCCATGATGATGGAAGTCTCAACTTTCCCACCTGCAACTGTGCCTGGCCACTGAGTTTGCCAGGGCCATCCCTGGGAACAGAGCAGAAGTGCAGTGTGCCTGCCCTGGGGAGGGAATAGGCATTTCTTGCTGCATGTAGGGACTTGAAGAATTTGAGTCACAATTTGCAAATTCTTTCTCTTCCTTCGTGCCATGGAATGACTCCTTAGGAGGGGAAGCGTGGGTCAGAGGTGGTGTTGGCTTGAGCAGTGTGGGAGACATGGAAGACTGCTCATCATTGCACTGTTTTCCCTCTGGTCTGTAAACCGAGTGTCTTGCCAGCTTCTTTGGGACAGCAGAGGAGTCAAATTAGAGCAGAAACTGTGCAGATATGCAACGTGAAAGCTTGAAATGCATTGGCAGTGATTGCAGGATGGCAGATTATGGAGCTCAGTCTGGACAACTTTTTTCCATTAAAGGAAAAAGGATAATAGAGGAATTTGTTGTGAATAAACTGAATCAGCACTGAGACACGCCTCGTGGAGCAGCATGGGTAAGTCACAATTTCTGGTGAGTCCTGTGTCCCTAAGGGAGTCAGAGGAGATGGTAAGTTGGGATATACATGCGTCTGTAAGGAGCTGTACACATGGCGCAGTACGGGTACGGGGATATGACAGTGGATGGGGGCTGATGGGGTTTCTCATGTCCCCCAGTTCAGCAGGACCAGGAAAAGTATGGATCTTCCCAAGAGTCCAGGCTCCTCTTCTCCTGGTTCTACCAAGCTGAGGCAGCTGAAATAGCGCAGGTGCAGGAGAACTGTACTTCTGTGGTTATATTTTAAGAACAAATTTCTGCTCGGTTAACAAAACCTTCTTGATGTACATAAGTGCCTTTGGAAACAAGGTCAGGTGTTTGTATCTGTTTTGAGTTTTCTGTCCTTTTTCCCACATAAGAAATTAGCCAGTAGTATGGGCAGATATCTGGGGAGCCTTGGGCTTCCGGTTTTGTAGAATTACATTTAAAGCCGTCTATGTCAGTCTTCTGGGAATAGACTCTTTTCTTGCCCCCATCTCAAACTCTGATCTTATCTTTGAAGAGATTCAACCATGCTGCTTTCATGGTGCTCTTTTTGCTATGTAAACCTTGGGTGGGCAGTGGCAGAAGACACAACACTATGAAAATCTGAAATATGAAGCTGAAGGGGGAGGCAGCGCAGATTTCATCTCTCGATAAGACTCCTTTGAATCTTTTTAGGAGTAGAGATGTAAAAAATCTTTATTCTTGCTGACCGGTGTGTTAGTTCCAGCTCTTGTGGTGTTGTCCATTTGATTTCTGCCACCCATCACCTGACAGCTCAAATGTGCTCCAGTCCAGAGAATCTTGGTTTAGGAAGACCTGGCTGGAGCAGCTGAACCTAGATGCAGGCTAGCACAGGGCTGCTGGAAGTAACAGACAGTGGAGAAACCTCTCCCCAGTGCTGCCAGCACAGTGCTTCCCCTGCCGTGGAGGAGAGCAAGGGGAGGACAAAGAGTTGGCTGAGAGATGGGGGCAGAGTCTGGTGGAGCTGGGACTGAGACTTGTATCAGCTGTGGTGTAGCCAGCAGTGCTGATGAGATTGCAACTCAAATCTTGGGTTCAGTTTTGGGCCCCTCACTCTAAGAAAGACATTGAGGGGCTGGAGTATGTCCAGAGAAGGGGAACAGAGCTGGGGAGGTGTCTGGAGCCCAGGGGTTCTGGGAGAAGCTGAGGGCCCTGGGGTTGTTTAGCCTGGAGGAGAGGAGGCTGAGAGGAGACCTCATCGCTCTCCGCAGCTCCTGGAAAGGAGGTTGTGATGAGGTGGGTGCTGGGCTCTTCTCCTAAGTAACAAGGAATAAGATAAGAGAAAATGGCCTCAAGTTGTGCCAGAGGAGTTTCAGATTGGGTATTAGGAAATATTTCTTCATGGAAAGGGCCATCAAGCACTGGCAGAGGCTGTCCAAGGCAGTGGTGGAGTCTTCATCCTGGAGGGATTTAAAAGCCGTGTGGATGTGATGCTTAAGGACAGGGTTGAGTGGTGGAGTTAGCAGTGTGAGGTTGAGGGTTGGTCTCGATGTTCTTAAAGGTCTTTTCCAACCTAAATGATTCTCTGATTCTGTGGGAGGCTTTAGGGGCCAATGCTGCAGCTGACAACCCACAGGAAAGAAAATGGGACCAAGAGAAGAGGAGTAAAGCAGGAGCTGGGCAAGTGTGGAAGAGAGCCTGTATGGACTGGGGGAATGTGTCCACGGGGCTTTGGGAACTGACATGGTACAAACAGTGAAAGTGAGGAACACAGACAGTCAGAGGATGCACAGAGAGGAGCTGGGAGTGCTCCTCAAACCAGGTTGCAGTGTGTATCTGGAGCTCCCTAACAATGATGAGATGGGATTGGGTGGGAATTAGGACTGGAATGGGAGCTGGGCTGGGAAGCCCAGGCTGATGGCTTTGTACTCACCAGGGGAATGGTTCTCATTTATAAGGAATGATGAAAAGGGCAACAGTTTAAGTGTGGTAGAACAAACATACATTAAAAAAGGTTTTTAGGATGTAATGTTTTGGGTGTGGACAAGTTTTGCTTTGTGTGCTCTTCTGCCTCTTCCAAACAGGACACAGTGTTCCTGTCAGAAGTTTGTAAGCCTTTCATATGATTTTGGTGATCTTGGTGTTTCTGAAGGAGAAGAGGGAATGCTTCTCAAACAACCTTGGTCCCCAGGACTTTATAGTCTCCAGTAGGTGTGAGAATTCTGTGGAAGTATTGCGATCAACATGCTCCTTTCCCTGCTGCTCCCAGCTTCTTGTCTGGTGGCTGAATGCTTTTGCTTTCAGAAGCAGTAATAGTGTGGTGGAGTTGTATGGAGAGTTTTGAAGTTTTGACCCCAAGATTTTAAAATTTTGTTCTGTTTTTTTTTTTTTGGTTTTGGGTTTTTTTTTTGCATAAGACTTGCAGGAACAGCTCTGTGGGAAGCAGTGCTGACTTCCATTGGGTTGTGACTTTTCGCTTGTGGGCGGTAGATTGGATGAGTCAATTTTGAGCTGCATATTCAGAACTAACAGGGAAAAAGGGGTTAGAACCTTTCTGTCAGAGATGTAGAAAGAAAAAAGGACACCTAGTATAGTTAAAATACAGCAGCAGAAAATACTGATCTTCAAGTGGTGGCAGCCCTTGCTTTCCCCGCCGAGCGAGTTGACCATCAGAGCTGTTTGCTAGTGGGACTTCCAGCTGGCTCTGGTTACAAATAAGCTCAAGGTGGTGCAAAGCCCCTTTCATTCTGGAACTAAATGCTTGTCTTTGCTTTTGGGTAAGGGGGTCACCGAGCCCCTGAGCCATACTTCTCACCCCATGTGTGTGGTACTCAGAGGAATATGCACCTGTGGAGTCTGTCAGGACTTGCAGTGACAGTTTTGACCAGCTCCTCTCTCAAGCAATCTGCAACTACCAGAATATGGATGGAGCTGTCAGTTACCTGCTGTGGATGGCACTGCAAAGGCCACTTCCCATTTTATTTTTAGACCATGAGAAGGAGGGGAGAAAAGCAACATCATGATGTGCCTGAAATACTGAAGACACTTGCGACAGTCTTATATTCATTTCCTCGAATAATGCTTTTATTTTGCAGTATCGGTGATGATGTGTCTGGTTTTCTCCTGTTAGATCTTTTATTTGTTTTGATCTCATGAGTCTTGCTCCTGGCATCTCTTCCAGGACCATGGTAATGTCTTTAAGGAAGAAATTCACCTGCTCTGTTGCTGGGTGATTGATTGTGCTGAGATAAAGCCCTGCACTGAGAGAAAGCCGAAGCAGGCAGACAGTGATGTGGTTCCTAGCATAGCCTGCATCCAGGATAAACACAAGCATATGGTGCCAAGGAAGTTTGTTGCTTGAGCTGAAGATAAACACCACAAGCTGTTGTTTCAGAAGGGTAGCACAGGAGGAAGGTTGTTGTAAAGAAAACAAATGTTGTTACAGAATCAGAAATAAGATTCGCGCTGACGTCTGTCAGGGCTCCTCTGCTCCTCCGGAGCCTCTGTTTGAGATGAGTCCCTGTGCTCCTGCCATGTGACATGGGCTGCTGTGGCCATTGGTCACCACATCTCCTTCCTCGGCTGTGGCTATGGGATGTGATAAGGAACCCTGAGAGCTGAGTTACTCCTGTGTCAATGAACCTTTTGCTGGTGGTCAGCCCCGGGTGATATCAAAGGCTGATATGGGTTTACTTTTTAGAGGTCTATTGAGTAAAAGAAATAGCCTTTCTCCCTCAATTCCCAAAGAAACTGAATGGATCTTTGGATTTGGGATTTTTGGAGGGTGGTGGAGCACTGGAACAGCTCACCAGTCATGGAACCAAGCCTGACAATATTCCTGAAGCACTGGACAATGCCCTCAGACACATGGTGTGAATGTTGGGATTTTCCTATGCGGGGACAAGAGTTAGTCTTGATGATCCTTGTGGGTCTCTTCCTACTCAGGTCATTCTATGACTCTATAAAAATTTTTTTTTTTTGGAAACCTTCGCTTCTGTAAGTAGGGCAGTGTTCAATCTAGCAGAGCTATAACTGACCCGTGAAGGCATACAGAACACATTTTGGGCACCCTGTGGTAGGATAAGAACTGTTGAAATAAAAAGTTGAAGAGATCAAGTCTCTGTACTCTAAAATAAGAGGTTTTATTACAGACACAACCATATAAAATGCAGTTAAGGAAGCGTTTCCTGTAGAAATTGCTTTCAGCCCTAGGTTAAGATGTCTTGGTGGTTATATCACTGCTAATATGGGCTCCTAAACTTGGCATGAAGCAGAAATTGTTTCTTATGGAGCAAGTGAAGAAAACAAGGCAAGCAAAAAAAAATTATTGCTGGCATCCGGTGTTTCACTGAGATGGTGTGGCTTTGATTTCCTCCTCTTCTTCCAAGGAAGAATCAATAAAGCCTGAAAAATGTAGTAGTTATTAAATGTGTTTCAATTTGATTTGGTAAAACAGAAAGATACAATTAGCCCCCCCCCCCCTCCCAGATCTTAGAAGTCATCCAACTTTTGCATGAGGAGGAAGTGGGCAGCTGTTTGTGTGCCTGGAAGAGGTGCAGCATGTCAGCAGACAGGGGAAGAGAGGTCCGTAGTTACTCCTGTGTCTGTCTGTGGGGTGCAGGGTGCAGACTTTGCATCCTGGTGGTCCCACAGGCTCGTTGCTCGGATGGACTTGGCTCTGGCAAGGTGTGCATGTTGCTGGTGCAGGGTGGGTTCCTGGCACGGCTGAGGGATGCTTTGGGAAGTCAGCACAGCTACCTAAACAGTAGGACAGTGAATGTTGCTGTGTCTAATTAAACATCTCAAAACGGAGCATGGGCCTGTGTGTCTGTCTGGAGCGTAGTCTGAGGTGTTCTCTTGAGTCTGTGTGAGCTTGGAATATAAACAGGAAGATCTGAACATCTGTCTAGGAAAAGGGCAACTTTCACAGAAATGTCTTATTAGGGTGGCTGGTCTTTTCCGCCACACGAAATAGATACTAAAGACCACCTGGTTGGACTCGATGACCTCAGAGGTCTCTTCCAACCTTCTGATTTTATGATTCTATGATTCTAAAAACCGGTCCTCTATGGGTCTTGGGGATCTGTGCTCTTGAGGGCCTCTCAGGACTGGCTTCCTGCTGCAGCCCAGGACCCTGTTCACTAGCACAGGCAATGGCCCTGACCCAATGATCTGTGCTGGAGCTCCCACCGGGTGCTCGTGGTGAACCAGCCTTGGCCAGCTGGCAAGGGAAGCTGGCATGGTTACCTTGGGAGTCTGTTGCTGGGGTTCTTAGAGAATCATAGGATATCCTGAGTTGGAAGGGACCCACAAGGACCATGGAGTCTAACTCCTGTCCCTGCACAGGAAACAATCACACCATGTATCTGAGAGCCTTGTCCAAATGCTTCTGGAATATTGTCAGGCTTGGCACTGTGACTGCTTCCCTGGGGAGCTGTTCCCGTGCTTCACCAACCTCTGGGTGAGGAATCTTTTCCTAATATCCAGCCTAACCCTCCCCTGGCACATCTTCTTCCATTGGCCTGAGTCTTCTCATGAAAGCTGGGCCCCTCTTTTTCAGGTCTGCAGTGCGTGTGCCAGCTGTGCGAGCACACCAACTTCACCTGCCAAACGGAGGGCGCGTGCTGGGCCTCTGTCATGCTGACCAATGGGCGTGAGGAGGTCATCAAGTCCTGCGTCTCCCTCCCGGAGCTGAATGCCCAGGTCTTTTGCCACAGTTCCAAGAACATCACGAAGACTGAGTGCTGCTACACCGACTTCTGCAACAACATCACACTCCGCCTGCCTGTCGGTAAGAGCCATCTGGGTGCAAAATGCTGTTCAAAGGCTTGCGTCACGGCTTGAGATACTGTACAGAGGATGTGGCCGTGAGAGCCAGCTAATGGGGATTTTAAAGGCTGTCTATGAAACAACTTTTTTTCAGACAGGAAAATCTAAACTGCAGCTCTGGGGAAAAGTGAATTTTTTACACGTCCTCAGGGTATTCCTTGCTATCCCATGAAGCATTAACCACGAAGACGAAGTGTCTGAAGGAGGCAGACTTGTAACCTCACAGATTTTGTGGGCTGGAATGTCTTAAGAGAATCTGTGATTTGAATTGGCATTAGTCTAGATGTTAGGGAGATGGTATCTGATGGGGACTTTCCCTGAGTCGTAAATCAGCAATGTATAACACCTGTGAATTAGCAGTTTTAAGGAGGTGAGAGCTGTTGACTGATGCTTCACAAGGCAATGATGATGACCTTGTATTGGCTGAAGTTTTACAATGTCAAGGGTCTCTGCACACAATCTACAAGACCTGCTTTAGGCAGCTCAGGAAAGAACTCAGACCAGAGGGATCTGGAAAGGCAGCTGTTACTTGTAGATACTCTTTGTGACTTGTGTATAGGAAATGTCCTGGTGCTTTCAGAGAGACAAGTCTTGGGTTGATGGTGAGTTGTGCCCCATGATGGGGCAGCGCCCTGGCACCTGAGAGCCACTCTCTTCCTGGTCCTTAGCCAGTCGGTGTCACTGAGTGCCATGGCTTTGTGATCTGCATTGCTGAGCAATTACTGCAGCTTAGGTTGGCACACCTGTGCATCAGGAACAAGGGGTTCGATGTGTCCCATTTGTCGATGTGGGTCATACGGCACATACGGTCTTCTGCTGGGGGAGAGAGGCTGAAAGACACCTGAGTTGTTGCTGGGGGAAGTCTCTGGCTGATGTCATTTCAGCAGTCTTGTTAGTCTGTCTTGTACTTCAGGGTTGTGCAGTTCATTTTAGCAGCTTTCCTTTGGTGTTCGATTGGTATCGTTGATTCTCACCCAGCAGGGACAAGAAGATGTAGAATTCCTGCTCCCAATTAGAGGGAGAACAAAGATTGATGCTTCCAGGAGCTCTGTGTATTACACAACTGGTGCAGTCCTTGAGTCTGCCAGACTCCAAATTGTGTAATGAAGTTAATTTGGTGCTTTTCAAAACTAAATATTTATATTATTTTAAAGTTTAATTATGTGACTCTTCTTGCCAAGATTTCTGTTTAATCCAGGCTTTCTTGAAAAAGCTGTAAACTGTATTGCTTTATCAGATGATTCCTTTTAATATACTTACACTAGTGAGAGATATTGCAAGTAAAAAAGATGCAAATTGACACATGATTAACAATTATAAATTGCACTTAAGCTGATATCATCTAGTACTTCACAGAGTGTAGAAGGCTGTTCCTAGGAGCCTTTGCTGTATGGTAGAAGATACAGGAACACAGACCCTGGGAGAGCGGGTGTGGTGGCCTTGGGGACTGACATCTCCTGGTGCAAGCCATTATCTCCTGGTGGGGACATGAAGATGCTGCCAGAGGGAGGCCTATCCCCACCAGCTTCTCCAGAGGAGCCAGCCTAGG
The DNA here is from genome assembly GCA_013389885.1 of Geococcyx californianus. Lineage (NCBI taxonomy): Eukaryota > Metazoa > Chordata > Aves > Cuculiformes > Neomorphidae > Geococcyx > Geococcyx californianus. The sequence goes on along the minus strand of VWPV01002391.1, from coordinate 21,678 downwards.
TAGAAGCTTGTCAGCTGGGAGGTCTGTACCCTGACACCTCATCTTACCTGTTAATTATGGCAGGAATAAGGATGACTTCAATATTTTTCTTTCAGTTAACAACAGAAGGGAGATACCAATCATGGTCACGCTCCGGAAATGTAGAAATAAAATACCATGTTGATTTCTTTAGATTGGGATGCTGGAATCTTGGGACAAGATGCTATTTATAGAGGAGCGGTGGAGGCATGTGTCTTGTCCTAGCACTTGAACTGGTAGTTACAAAACCCCTGGGTTCCTATTTCAGTACCAGAGAAAATTACTTATTTTTTAGCCTAAGCCCTTTGCTCTAAACATTTGGGAGAGATTCATGGTAGCTGAATGTTTAACAGTGCCAATGTAATTTGTTTTCTGATCTTTTCTGACAGCTCTTCTTCACATAATTCATAATATTAATGTATAAATCTTCATTTTGGCCCCAGTAACAATAGGCTTTCTAAGGGGCATCGCTGAGTACGTAGGTGAGGGAGCAGACCTGCATGAGTTGGTCCCATCCCAGGCTGCTGCTGTGGCACCCTCACCCCACGGTGTTTTGAACCAAGGGGGTCCCTGCCGAAGTGGTGGTAGTGGGTTCTGACACAGGGAAAACCAGTTGGAGTGCCCTTACCTTGACTGTATTTGTAGGTGCGTTTGTGTGCTTAGGAAACTGCTGTTCTAAAGTGAGATACAAGAAAGACATTGAGGTGCTGGAGTGCATCCAGAGAAGGACAACGAGGCTGGTGAAGCGGCTGGGGAATAAGCCCTATGAGGGGTGGCTGAGGGAATTAGGGTTGTTTAGTTTGGAGAAGAGGAGGCTGAGAGGAGGCCTCATCACTGTTTACAACTACCTGAAAAGAGGTTGTGACGGGGTGGGTGCTGGGCTCTGCTCACAAGTGACAGAGATAGAACAAGAGGAAATGGCTGCAAGTTGTGCCAGGGGAGGGTCAGACTGGACATGAGGAAGAATTTCTTTACTGAAAGAGTGATCGGGGATTGGAACAGGCTGCCCAGGGAGGTCGTGCAGTCGCCATCCCTAGAGGTGTTCAAAAGACTGGTAGATGAGTTCCTTAGGGACAGGGTTTAGTTGAGAGACAGGCACGGTTGCACTTAATGATCTCAGAGGTCTCTTCAAACCTTATGATTCTATGATTGTATGATTTTCTTCTTTACCTTCTGGTCTTATGCAACACTCAGGAATCCAACTTGAGGTCTTGGGCTTGTCTCTGACTCCGGGTAAAGAGATATAAAACAAAGGCACTATAGCAAGTGACTCAGCTTCTCTGGCACCATGGAGACAGTTCCAGGCTTAGGAATTAGTCCATTATCTTAGGGATATTATAAAAGTTTCTGTTTCCACCACTGTGTACATACTGGGCCAGGGTTCATGCAGCTGGGGCTTGCTGTGCTTGGCCCATGCTGATGTAAAATCTTACTTGGTCAGAGGTCCCTGTGTAATATCAGCTCTTCCTCCGGTGTGTCACCATGTGCCATTGTGCCGTGGTAGGTCTATTAGTGTGTGATGTAGCACACAGGCTCTCTGGTCTTTAAAATATGCCAGCTTTGTCACAGTACTGATTGAAGTCACCCACTTCCCACCACCCTCTTTTTTAAAGAGTAGCAATACCTGCAGTTTGACATCTTGGTGTGGAATTTGTATACATCTCCTTTATGCAGGACCTGGTTTAAAAACAGAGCATCATGATAGGGAAAGCTTGCCTTTAAGCAGGAGCAAATCTCATGGAGGAGAAGAAGCCTTGAGAAGGTCCAGCATGGTGCACTGTCTACAACTACCTGAAAGGAGGTTGTGATGACGTTAGTGTTGATCTCTTCTGTCAAGTAACAAGTCATAGGATGAGAGGAAACGGCCTCAAGTTGTGCCAGGGGAGGTTTAGATTGGATATCCAGAAACATTTCTTCACTTCAAGGATTATCAGGCACTGGCAGAGGCTGCCCAGGGGATTGGTAGAGTCCCCATCCCTGGAGGGACGTAAAAGATGGGTAGATGAAGTGCTTGAGATACGATTCAGTAGTGGACAGGTACAGTTGGACTCAATCTCAAAGATCATTCCCAACCTAACAGTTCTATGATTCTAAGACATCCTTGCCAGGTAAATCTGGAGGAGCTTCAGCTGGCTCTTCCCTGCCAGTTACTGCAGCTGCATCAGCCGGGCACACAGGGCTGGCCCACAGCTCTTCTTTGTGTCTCACCTGCCTTGGTTTGACTGTGTTGTACAGAAATGAGGAGTGACTGGAAAAGAATCAATGAGTTGCAGCAGGAGGCTCTCTGGGAGCAGGAAGGAATTTGTTTATTTGATTGCCTGTGGATGAATTTCCGTAGTAAAACTGTAGATGGCAATGCCTGCCTCGCTCTGCAGCGGAGCTCTTGGTCCTCACTGAGCATGAGGGGAGACCATTCTGGCTTTGAGGAGTTGCAGTTGGTTGTTAGTTTTGGTGGGTCTTTTGGGAGTTGTTTGTTTGTTTGGGTTTTTTTTTTTTCTAATTTGTGAAAATTTTTAAGGACAGATCCAACCTGGATATCTGCATTTTGTATCCTCATTGGTGGCAGGGGTTTCATTACAGAAGTTTGCATTGACAGGTGCCGAGATTCCAAGTGCAGGATTAGTTTGCAGTAATTGTTTTTTTTCTCTGTTACCCTGACTTCATTTCCAGGTTTCTACTATTTGAACTGGGATGCTGGCTACTGCAGTGGGGGGTCTTCTGTCAGTGGGATGTTGTAACAGGGCTGCAGAAAACTGCCTGTGTGCTGTGTCCTCAATGGCCCTTTCTGTGAATCTGTCTCTGTAGGAGAAATCACCTCTCTGCCCCTCAGCATGTAGCAGACTATTCTGAGGAGTTGCTGATAAGATCTAGAAGACTTCGGTTGTAGATTGTGTCTCACAGGATAGTCAGGCTGTATTTCAGATCTGGGTGATGATGCTCACAATCTCTGCCCCCCAGCCTGCCTGTGAAATGGGATTTACCCCACTCACAAGCCTCTTTATCAATGTCAGACCTTTACCTCTAGCCCTGGAGGAGACTGCTGGAGCTTCTCGTAGCCTGGTGCTTACAGCTGGTTATGGTGCAGTGTGGTGTTGGACCCCAGGAAGAGTCAGGGTGGGCTGAGGAACTTGTTTCCCATCACTTTTCCAAAGCAGCAAGGTTGATGTTGGCCTCAGTTACCTCTTTTGATGGTGGCAGTGATTCAGCAGCTCTTGAACCAGAGCCTGGAGGTTGGGGTGCTTTATGGTTGTTCCCAGATAGAGCAAACAGGACTTTCTCCAGCTCTGGTGCCTTCATCTTCATTGACAGACTGTCTGTAGATGTGTGGGAAAAGTTCATGCTGCATCTCCTTCTAATGTCTCAAACTCAAAACACCTTGAGGTGCTGGATATTGATTTTCCGTCTCTACAGATGCTGAAAATTGAGGCTGGATTGGTGTGGAGGGGTTTGCAAATCTGTCACAGGGCTCTTGTTTTCATGGACTGGTGAAAGGAGATGCCAGCCTCTGAGAAAAACACATGGGGATGCATTCACTGTGTGCAGCCCTACAACTTGGAGCTGGTGGGAAACTGCAGCACCACAAAGAATCCTCTGTAAAGCTTTTAAATCTAAGGGTTTTAAGGGTTTTTCCTTGCAAAGTACTTCTGTTGTTCCAGCAAAACGCAGCACACAGCGAGAACATCTCTCTGCTCTGTTTGGGTGACCTGGCACAGCAGCATCTCCAGAACTTGAGCTGAAAAGTGTACGATTTCTTTTCTGTATTTGCATAATGGAAAGTGAGTCAGAGGAGAAGAGAGGCTTTATGGAACTGGATTAAGCTAATAGTAGGATTAACAAACTGCATAATAATTTATTGCCATCTCTCTTCTTTATTCCTATTGCCTGAACTGTACAAAGGCACAACTGGTCTCCATATCACCTGCAGTGGGACACACTGGGATGAAAGAAAGGGAAAGAGAGTAGAATTCATAAGACAGAAATCCCTTGAGTATATTCATATTGCCAAGAGAGGAGAATGGTGCCAACTAGACTAATTGTTGGGCAAGATTCTCATATTTTGTTGTGTTTTTTTTTTTTTAAATCTTGTCTGTAGGTTTTGCATGAACAAATAATTCCTCTTCATTTGCCTGTTTGAAAATGCCCAAAGACATTGAAGCCCTCCTGGGGGAAGGGTGTATGTGGATATGTCAGTGTTAGAGAAGCCAGACACTACTAGACCAGATGTTTTATAAGGTACATGTTAACCCAGAAAATGAGAAAAATAAGCCTTCAGCTGGTAACTTTCTGAATAAACTCCAGTGTCTGAATAGAAATTGTAAGGGAAATTTCTTCAGTTGTCTGTGGACCTTGAGAGCTTCCCCAGGTCCTGATGGGCAGAGGGATGCGCAGACTGTGCCGCAGGGCGAGGCTCTGGCTTTCCCTCTCCTCTACTTCTGATGTTCCTTGCATGGAATTAAACAAAAGGTCTGATGGGCTTGGACCAAAGCAGAGTTAGAAGGAAGATCTGGACAGTGAGTGAAAATACAAAACATGGTTCTTCTCACTAACTCTCCTAAAATGTTATTGATTGATAAAAACGTGAGGGTGGGGAATGGAGCAAAAAATGAAGAAGAGGGGAAATGCGTTGATATATTTTTTCTCTATTCTGTGTGGCCGCTTTGTTTGCTCTTCATTCAAAGCCACTGCTGGAGGTCAGTGGTCAGCATTAACAGTTTGTGTTGCTGCTCTGCTGTGAAGGGGTAGCAGGTGCTTTATTTAGCTGGTAGTTTTCTGTTTTGTTTTTTCAATGATAAAGACAAGTTCGCCTGCTGTGGCACGGACAGCGTCAGATGGAGGTCAGGTCTCAACAAAAAGTGGAGAGGGAGAGCTGCTCATGACCAACCTGCACCTGAATCCAGTGCCTTCCACCCTGCCAGGGGCAGGCTGAGCCTTGTCAGGGGCTGTGGAGCGGATGTGTTCACTGGGACCTGTGCAGGCTGGTGTGAGAAGTGCTTCAGTCTAGGAATTGCTGGCCTGAATGCATCAACCTCTGCGTTAAAAATGTTCTCCTTCTGGCTGTTTGGGATTAGCTGTCCATGACCTGGAATGTGGGATGTCAGCTGGGGTTGTAGTGGCACAGAGCTGATCAGAGACCAAACTGGCTGCATGAGATGCACAAAACCTGTCTCCTCTTCATATTGGGGCAGCTTCTGGGCTAATCCCCTGACTGGATTGATCTCCTGATGTTCTCCTCAACAAAAACCTTGTGAGCAGAGCTCCAGCCTCTTATAGATGCTCTGGGGATGTCTCGTTCTGAAAATGTTTCACATGCTTTTGTCCGTCTTGTTCATCCCAGATTCATGTTTTCTGGAGGGACTGGTAAAAATACAACCATGCAAAGAGGAGGCAGGGCTGGAGGCAGGGAAGGGGGCAATCAGACATGGAGTCTGTTCATCTCGTAGCTGTATCCCTGGTGGGTTTGCTTGAGCTTCTGGATCCTTAAGCAGATCTTTCCCAGCTGATTTCTGAATGTCCTGAAAAGGGATGATAGGATCTGTAGTTACAGAGAAACTTAATTCTAGTTCAAACTATGTGTTTTTAAAATTGGTTAGAAGTATTCACAGAATCAGATTGTCATGGAATGGTTTGGGTTAGAAGTGACCTTAAAGCCCATCCAGTTCCAACCCCCTGCCATGGGCAGGGACACCTCCCACTGGACCAGGGAGGCCACAGTCCCATCCAACCTGGCCTTGAACACCTCCAGGGATGGGGCAGCCACCACTGCTCTGGGCAACCTGGGTCAGGGCCTCCCCACCCTCACAGCAAAACATTTCTTCCTAATGTCTAATTCTGTATCTCTGACCAGAGCCCCACATTAGATGCAATGTATTTTTTTACTATATTTGAAAGAATATGTAATTTCTTCCACCTGAGTAGCCTAAGAATTTCAACATGCAGAATTCAGGGCTTTTAGAAATCTTACAGTGCCCATGATATGGCAAAAGCAAGGCAAACATATCCATTCTTTTTTTTTTGGTTTGTTTAAAAGTACTCTTTTGTTTACACAATTCCAAATATAAATATACCTTATTGTGAAACTGCTCAATATTGCCAGATGTGCTATTTCTGTTTCATACATGGCAGCATGTCTTTAGCTTCTGTTCTTGATTAGTAAGTCATTGAATGGTATTTTTGAAATAGGGTTGCAAAATGTGGTGATTAATAGTGTTTTAGGCAGTCAGGAGGGATTTTCTTAATTCCCAAAGAGTTCAACATTGTACAACTGCTGTAAACATTACCACACTTCATTGGTGATGTTGCCTTTAATTACTGTTCGTACCTGGTGTGTGGTGCATTTTGCACTTGTGCTGTTTGTCACCCCTGCTGTCGGTGGTCTGTGCTGCGGGAAGCCCCAGGGATGCCCATGGAGTCATGGTCTGCAAGCCCAGAAAGGGGCTGCAGTGCTGGCTGCCAGACACTCTGCTGCGAGGGCTCAGGAGCGAAGACGGCTTCCAACCAACTGCAAAGCAGGAATTGCGTTTCAGGTCTCCCACGTGTGCTCTGTGAAGAACTGGGAAGGGTTTGAGTAGCTGGCACCAGTAGACTGAAGGATGATGGAGGTTTCCACTTCACTCCTTCCAAGAAACTTCTCTAGACAGTCGGGATCTCTTCGTTTCCCAGGAACCCCATGCAAACTGGCCTGGACACCTCAGCTTCCGGTCTCACTGCTGACTTGCCTTCTGCACTTGAGCTCTCTCAACTTGGCAACATCTCAGAGGAGGCCTGTAAGCATCACTGAACTTGGTTTTATTCTGAAGCACTGTTGCTGCGTGAGCCATAAAGCTGGCGTCTGGTTTTGTTCCTGATGCTGGGTGTCACCTCCTGAGTGCATGTGAGAGAATCTTTGAGTTTTCCTTCTGCTTTGCTTTGATGTCTCGCTCCGCATCTCCAGAATGGCCATGTCTTTGTCCATGTCCTTTCCTCTGTCCTCTTGCTCCAGCCAAGGTTCCTCCAGCTCCTTGCTCTGCAGTGTCAAAACAAGCTTGCTGGCCCGCTGCACTCACTGTGTCCCTGCTAGACCTGCTGCTTTCTCCAGCCGGCCCCGCTGCTTCCCTGGCTCCCAAAACCCCATATGGGAGGGAAAGATCTCTAGAAACAAAGTTCTGCTGCAGATCTTTAGTGACACAAACTGTGTCCATGTGTTTTCAGTACAAATGGACCAGATCCTTTTGCTGTTAAAACTGGAGACAGGTTTTTTTCTGATAAGAATGGGTTTGTTGCTTATTTTAAAGACGTACTGAGCATTTTTATGAACACCTTAAAATCCTGCTATAAAAGCTGTTTCAGCAGTTTCCAGTGTACAAACAGTACATGTCACACATTGTTATCTCCCAAAAGCCTAAATCACATGGTTGTCACACTTCATTCTGGTGGCAAATCCAGGAACTGAACCTGGATTTGCAGAATGTATGGCACAGCAAGGGTACACATAGACAGGCATATGGCTTTAATATTAAAAAACTTTTGAAAATGGATGTCTTTTTAGGTTCATCCAGAGTCAAGACCACGTCCTACAGTGAAGAGTGCTTGTGGTAGTGTCCATTTCTCCAATCACCTTGCTCCAAGCCTTGATGCTTTGTGCCTGTAGCCATTGTCCCATTACTCCCTCCTTGGTGCCATCACGGCCTGAAGGCAGGCTGAGGTGCTCCCACAGCAATGAGCTGTGCAACGAGTTCAGGGACAGCTAGTTTAGCAGAGGAACACATTGTGCCCTGAGTGAACCTGGCTTTTCTGCCACTGCTGGAGCTACTTCCCAGTTTCAGGAGCTTCTGGGAAGTTTTATGTATGTACACAGGTATATGTATAATTTAAAGGTAAAATGAAAACCAACAGTAACTGTTGCTGTCTTCTGCCTGTACAGGTTGACCACTGGTGACATCCAGACTGCAAGGAAACAGGCTTGGAACTAAAGAAGAAGAGAAAAGAAGTGGAGAACTTTAAAAGTTTGCTCTGGAATGGAGGGAGCTGTGAAATAAAGAGGGAAGAGTAGGAAGTAGGTGGCAGGACTGGAAGCGGGTGAAAGACAGTGAGCATGCACTGCGAGAAAGGATGGCTCTGGCCTGGCTGCGGGCCCTATGCTGATGAAGTGAAGCGATGCTCCAGCAGAAGGTGCTGTGGCTGTGCGGCACACGGGAGGCGCAGGTGAAGGATGTCCCACCAGGACCGTGCCTACTCTCTGCCTGATGGCATTCAATGCCTACAGCACCCACTGCTGGGAGCAAGTATTTCCCAGCAGGGATGCTTGTCATGGCTGCTTGCAATGGGGAACTCTGCTGCTGCACTTCAGGTCATGGAGTTGGTGTGTCAATCTGTGAAGATGCCTTCTGAGTCTCTTCCCACTGGTTCGATTTTTGTTGTTCATGGCTTCCTGAATGTTTTCCTTTTGATATTGTTTGCACTGGTCAAAGAACAATAAAGTCCTGTATTTTGCTATTTTCATGTTATGTCGTTTTTCAGCAGTTGCTGGGAAGAGCTGACATTTTATTGTATCTTGTGCATGTTCATCTTCAACAGCCCCTGCTGATGAATAATTGTGTGGCCAGCAGGAACAGAGAAGGGATCGTCCCTCTGGACTCAGCACTGGTGAGGCCGCACCTTGAATCCCGGATTCAGTTTTGAGACCCTCAAAGACATGGAGGGGCTGAAGCACGTCTGGAGAATGGGAATGGAGCTGGGGAAGCCCAGGTGTTCTGGGAGCAGCTGAGGGACCTGAAGCTGTTTAGTCTGGAGGAGAGGAGGCAGTTGCACAGTGAGGAAGTTGTCTGATGCTGAATGTGGATTATCCAATGTGTGGAGCTGCTGCCCGTACTATCATGTGTGCATTGGGAGTTGCTGGTGGCCAGGGTGGTGGTGGGCATGCTGGCACCGGGTTGTGCCGCAATCAGGCTCATGCAGGGAGCTTGCTGCTCCTGACTCTTGATTGGCAGCAGGAGGGGGAAATTGGCTAACCGCAGATGAATAGTGTTTTGCCAACACAAACAGGTTAAAACCACATACTCCTTAGGGTCTCTGCTGCGTTATTTGGAACTAGAATGGTAAGGAAATGTTTTTCAGGTGTTTGCTGCTGTCAAGGTTACTGAGAAGTGGGGTGGGACTAGATGGGGGAATCTGGAAGCTAGGATGTGTTGTGCTGCAAGAAGTCTGTGCGGGTTTAGTAACAGAGAAGTGGAGATACAGCTGGACACACCCTGTGGGGAGGGTGAAATGTCAGCATGTTCTGAGAAGCTTCCCAAGGCTGTTCCTGGGGGCAGGAAATGGTCTGTATGGCACCTTACCTCCAGCTGTCCTGCTCCCAGCCATGTACTGCTGAACGTCTTCACTGGGGGTCTGAGTCAACTCTCCACAGCTGGCTCTCCATGGAGACAACTCTAGGCATGGAGCCCCTAGTACTTCTCATGAAGAGCTGTCCCTATGGAGAGATGGTTATGTGGAGTTGTCCCATGGAGAATCAGTTGTGTAGGGTTGTCTCACAGAGAGTTGGCCACCATAGAGAGTAGGCTCCAGAGAGCTCTCCCTTTCTGCTCCACTGGTGTTTCCTTGAGGAACTGCAGGTGGGGTGATCTGTCTAAGATGGTGGTGTTCAGTGGTGATGACAGTGCAAACCTGAGACCAAGGTACCTGGAAAATAGGTGTGTGTGGGTTCTCCATACCTCACAGAAGTGTAGTCTGGCTTGCTGCTGCCAGTCCTGGTCAGGACAACTCTGGGAAAATATTAAATCTTAATATTATTGTTGTCACTCCATAGCCCTTCAATTACCATCTTTTTCCCTCCACCCTGCTCTCCCTTGTGTCTTCCAAAAGCGTCGGAGTCACCTGGCAGAGCCGGCACGGGGCCTGTGGTGCTGGCAGTGACGGTGGCAGTGCCAGTCTGCATCCTCTCCCTCGTGGCGGTGCTGGCAGCATGTACCTGCCAGGGCCGACGATGCGCCCACGGCAGGACGAAGCAGCCCAATGTGGAGGAGCCCCTCTCTGAGTGCAACCTGGTGAACTCTGGGAAGACACTGAAGGATCTCATCTATGATATGACGACGTCTGGCTCTGGCTCTGGTAGGTGGGAGCTGCGCTGCCCTTGCCTCAGTGTGGCTGCTGGTACTTTGCCACCAACATTTGGACCAAATGTTCTTCATGCTCAAACCAAAGGCCAAGGTGGCACCTTGCCTGTATGGCGATGAAGAATGTTGCCCACTGGGCAACTGGTGCAGGTGGGGAGTCTTATCTCAAAGACTCTTACAGCAGTGACAAGTATTATGTTAAGGAAGGTTTTGGCCCAATACACTTGACCACACCTTATAGTGGCAAGAGAGCTTTGTGTGCTCTTTTTCTGTCAAATTACAGAAATTCAGTCCGTTTATTTGAATGGAAGAGTTCAAAAAGTTAATTCAGAAGTTATTTTCAAGTGTGGAACAGAACATTGCTGGCTGATGTGACATAGCTGATAATAAAACATACTAAATTTAACCAAATGAGTCAGGGTGTCTCTCCTGACATTTTTATAGTAGTGCCACAGTAATGTTAGTCCAAGTTCTTGTTGACCGGAACACCAACCTTTTAATATTTTACCCATTTCTGTTGTCCTATCTACTATGATGCCTCCATTGCTATTGGGGATTTATTAAATCAAAGAAATGCAAAAATGAAGTGAGGATTCAAAAATTTCGGCTCATCAGGCTGGTGGCACAACTAGTATGATGCTATAAAAGCCCAACTTTTGTCCTTATCTGAAAACAGGCTGAGAGAGTTGGGGTTGTTCAGCCTGGAGAAGAGAAGGCTCTGGGGAGACCTCAGAACAGCCTTCTAGTACTGAAAGGGGCTCCAGGAAAGCTGGGGAGGGGCTCTGGATCAGGGAGTGTAGGGATAGAATGAGGGGGAACTGTTTGAAGCTGAAAGAGGGGAGACTGAGGTGAGATCCTTAGGGAGAAATGTTTTGCTGTGAGGATGGGGAGGCCCTGGCCCAGGGTGTCCAGAGCAGTGGTGGCTGCCCCATCCTTGGAGGTGCTCAAGGCCAGGTTGGATTGAGCTTTGAGCCCCCTGATCCAGAGGGAGGTGTCCGTGGCAGGGCATTGGAACTGGATGGGCTTTGAGGTCCCTTCCGACCCAAACAATTCTGTGACTTATGATTTTTCATATCAGTTACAGCCAGTCTTTTTTCCTTTCTCAGGAGCACAGCCAAGCTGGGCTTATTGTACCAAGTGACTGACACAAGGTACACTTGTCTGGCAAGTAATGTTAGAAAACATGATTGTGGGAGATTTCGTTTGGGAGAAGATTTTTGCCTCGGTACTCTTTGAAAGCAAAGTCATGAGCACAGATCACTGGAAAAGGTCCAGCTTTGGGATTTGAAGATCAGTGCTGAATGATTTCACAAACTCCCATCTCTTCTCTTTAACCTAGGTTTACCTCTGCTGGTACAAAGAACAATCGCCAGGACTATTGTCCTGCAGGAAATTGTAGGAAAAGGCCGATTTGGCGAAGTCTGGCGTGGAAAATGGTGTGGGGAAGATGTTGCTGTGAAAATCTTCTCCTCCAGAGATGAACGGTCCTGGTTTCGGGAGGCAGAGATTTATCAGACGGTGATGCTGAGGCACGAAAACATCCTGGGCTTTATCGCTGCTGATAACAAGGGTAGGCTGCATGTCGCATGTGGAATCCTGTGCCTTTGTCTCAGAGGCGCTTTTGCTGCCCTTGCTCCCATCTGAAACCCCACACTGAACCTCGCGGCTGTCCTGAGCCCCATCCCAGTGGGGCGGCCAGCAGACTCATTCATTTACTTGCCTGAGCTGGCCACAAATTGGGGAAGGCTTCTCCTGGCTGATGGTTTTGATAAAGCTGGATAATCTTGCTTCTTCTGGGCAGATAACGGGACGTGGACGCAGCTTTGGCTTGTCTCCGAGTACCACGAGCAAGGGTCCCTGTTTGACTACCTGAACAGAGGCACTGTGACAGTGGAGGGCATGGTTAGGCTGGCACTGTCGGTGGCCAGTGGCCTGGCGCACCTCCACATGGAGATCGTTGGCACGCAAGGCAAGTGCTGCTCTCCCACTTGGCTTTCGAGCATATTCATAGAATCATGGAATGCTTTATGTTGGAAAGGACCTCAAAGCCCATCCAGTTCCACCCCCTGCCACAGGCAGGGACACCTCCCACTGGATCAGGGTGCTCAAAGCCCCATTCAACCTGACCTGGAACACCTCCAGGGATGGGGCAGCCACCACTGCTCTGGGCAACCTGTGCCAGGGCCTCCCCACCCTCACAGGAAAATAATTCTTCCTAAGATCTCATCTCAATCTCTCCTTTTTCAGCTGAAAACCATTTCAGGGAGCTTCAGTGTTATTTGCAAAACGTTTATGGGTTCGTGGTATAGAAAAGCGTGTTACAAACTATTATACCGGCAGGTAGAGTTTGGGTGTAAGAGATGAGGTAAGGTGTAAATAGAGAACAGGAATATCATCTTGCCATTTTCACTCTCTGTGCCTCTGCCCACTTCTGCTGGAGTAGCTGTGCTAATGAAGGATTTTCTAAATTAATTGGGACAGTGAACGTACTGTTTCTCTGTTTGTGTTTTATTTCTGTAATACAGATACTGGAACAAAAAAAAAACGAAAAGAGGTTTTCTTTTTAATTCAATGACATTTAGCAGAACTTTCCTTAATGCAAAATTGCCTTTAATGTTTTTCATGGGGCATGGTAACAAGGCTGAATAAAACTGGTTTTACTTCCTTGCTCGTTAAGATTTGTGCTGCTTTTATCCAAACTGATGACACTTTCTTTTCCTGCAAACAGGGAAGCCAGCGATCGCACACCGAGATCTGAAATCTAAGAACATCCTGGTGAAGAGGAATGAAAGCTGTGCCATTGCAGACCTGGGCCTGGCAGTGAAGCACGACTCGGTGCTGAACACCATCGACATTCCCCAGAACCCCAGGGTAGGAACCAGGAGGTGAGTGAGGACAGGTTTTTCTCAACAGGAACAGCTTTTATCAGCCCTCCTGGCCCTTTCCTCCCTCAGGGACTCCCTGTCCTGGTTTAGCCCCAAGCACCGGCTTGCTTGGCAAGAAAGCCCGGTGCAATTTTGATTTCCATCCAACAAGGAGAAAAGAAAAGGAAATAGGGGAGAGACTTCTGGGTTGGAAACTAAAATACCTTTAATGAAACAATAAGAATGAAAACGATAGTAATATTAATAAGAAAATAATAAATTATACACAAATATACAAAATTGGCCCCCCAGTGACTCTGTATCACCATTGATGCTACAGAGCAGGCTTGAAAAAGGTCCCAGGCTGGACTCAGTGGCAGGAGGGTGCTAGATTCAGGTACTGGATTCAGGAATGCATGGTTCAGGACCAGGGCAGACAGATGGACGAGGTCCTCACTGGACACTGGACATCAAAGAACAGGGCTTGACCCTCGTGATTCCTCAGTTTGATATTATGACGTGTACGGGTTGGACTACTGTGTTGGCCAGTCTGGGACAACCTCTCCTGTCCATTCCTCCCTGCAGGTGCAACCCTGTTTTGCCTCTTTTATGGCATTCCACAAGCTCAAGGGTGGCCTTGGTCTCCATAGGGATAAGTATAAGCAGTGGCCTTTCTGCATCCCAGTGACCTGTTACTTTGGTGATAACTGAAAACATCAGGCATTATCACCCGAAGAGACGACACCATCTCAAAAACATGTTGTTTGCTTTCAGAAAATGAAGTTACTTAGAAAAGGCTTAGCTGAAAAGTTAGAGAATTGGTTCTGCTTTAGGTCAAACTAGAACGCTCCACCTCTGCGTTTGGTATCTGTCGGGTTGGCAACGGACCCCAACCCTTCGTACCCCCTGGGTGGGTGCGGAAGGTGGTTGCTAGCCGTGGCCTGGGAAGGAGCTTGCTGCTCCACATGGAGCATGGCTCCGCGATGTGTAGGGCTGTAGGCAGCCACAGCATAAATCCATCACCCAGGCCAGCTGCCTTGCTTTCCCTTGGAATCAAAAGGGGTTTCTCTTTTCCCCCTTTTCCCAGTAGGACTGGCTGTTGCCTGGCTCAGCATGCGGCGGTACAGCTGTGGTCTTTTGTGTGAGGTCCCTCATGCAAACTGATCTCTGTGTCCTGTAAAGGTACATGGCTCCTGAGATACTTGATGATGTGATGAACATGAACATCTTTGAGTCCTTCAAGCGTGCAGACATATACTCTCTTGGGCTGGTGTACTGGGAGATAGCCCGAAGGTGCTCCGTTGGAGGTGAGGTTTCTGGTGTTTTCATTTTGCATTCCAGACCACCTTTATTTTCAATAAAACAAAAGCAACGATCTATGTCCCTGCCCTGTGCTCTCAGATATCTCAGCACTATGTGGCGGTGGAAGTCTGTTGTGGAGTGGTTGTTCAAGGTGTTCCCAAATGTTCTTCTTTCTCATAAAACCCAAACAATTAGAGTTTATTGTCGGGGGTGCTTTGGATTTTGTGTTACCTACACACTCAATCTTTCCTAGGGATCACTGAGGAATACCAGTTGCCTTACTATGACGTTGTGCCTTCTGATCCTTCAATAGAAGATATGAGAAGGGTGGTTTGTGAGCAGAAGCTCAGACCGAATATTCCCAACCAGTGGCAAAGCTGTGAGGTAAAAGCAGTTTTCTAGTTATTTACAAAGCATGTTTAAATTAGTTTAGTAGTGGACCGGTACAGCTGGATCTCCAGGGTGTTTTCCAACCAAACAATTCTATGATAATGTAAATTAAGACAGAATTTTTTTGGTGGGACAAAGGGAAGTTGGTGCCCAGTCTCTCCTGAATTGGAATGCATGGCAGATATTTAGCTCTTTTCCAACTCCTGGATCAATACAGGGAAAACTCTATTGGCACCAGATGCCCAGCTCTCTGGACTATAGGTCTTGATTTATGATATTGCTGGTGTCTTATCGCTCATGAGAGCTGTAGTTTATCTTCCACTATTGTACCTAACAAATTTAAAGCAAGAGGTGACAGTGTTATTCGTGGCCTATTCTTTCACATTCTGCTTCTCAGGCGCTGCGTGTGATGGGCAGGATAATGCGGGAGTGCTGGTACGCCAACGGTGCCGCGCGGCTCACCGCCCTGCGCATTAAGAAGACAATTTCACAGCTGGGTGTGCAGGAGGACTCCAAAGCCTGACAGAGCTCTCTGGAGACCGTGAGGGGAATGAATTCTGCTGTTCATCTTTCAACATGTGATAGTATTTTTATTTTTGGTCTACCTCACTTATCGTGGTTCAGTATTTAAGTGCTCAAGCCAGAGCACTGACATTGAGCTTCATCGTTGACCCACTGGAAGGGGCAGCTTTTTATTCGTAGTCATGTTTTATACAGCAAGTCAATGATTTGCTTTGGTTTTCTAAAGTCAATTAGTCACTGGGCTAATTGCAGAGAGGAGCTTAAGGCACCATGACAGTGTGATAATACCTTTCGCTATTGCACTTTCTATCCCAGTCAAACCCCCCACACACTGGAAATTGCTGGTGTTGTTTGAAGCCTATTTATGAGAGAAACCCCACACATTTTATCCTCAAACTGAGTAAAAGGCCAAATTTAATCAAGCTTTTCACATATTTTTATGCAGGGATCTGAAAAGGGGCTATCGGTGCAATGCATTTTTAAGTACTATATTTATCATTACCTGAGCAAATAAAGATGAAAATTCCACACAGCGCGTATATTGTGAACAAAGCATCTAGACCATTTTATATTCACTTTTATTTTTATTGTCTCGATTTCATATATAATGTTAGGATTTGGAGTTGTTTTGCACTGTTCATCTTCTCGTTGAATGTATTGATCAAGGGACATTTTTTAACAGTTAATGGGAGAAATAATAGAGGCAATACTTTTCCGGCATATGCATAGGGATAGGATGGGAGAAATTCTACCAAAACTGCAGAAGTATATGTTTTTAAACAGCATTTTGCCATTTTGTCACTGCTACCTTTTTTTAGTGCCTTTTGATGTTTTAGGAGGAAGCTTTAATGAAGTTACTTCTTGGAAACCAGTTGAGAACTGGTGGAAAGGTTCGTTTCTCATGGCGGTGAGGAACTGTGCACCCACTTGGTGCTGGTGGAGGACTCGGGGATGTCCACGCAACTGGAAGCTGTTGCTGTGGTGTTGGGGAGTGGCAGAGGTCCTGTTCCAGGCTGGGTGCTGGAGCAGTGCTTGGGGTTGCAGGAGATGAATGTGCTTTTACCACTCTAGCTTTTATCACCTGAAACCAGTGTTTCAGATGTACCTGTGCTCAGAAATGGGTCACTGTTTGCTGTAAAGGCCTGGGGACCTGTTAACTGTAAATTTAAAGCTCTTCTGTCCTTACAAGGAGCCAATACAGCCTGTCCAGAAGTTTTGTGGGGATTTCTATGCTGGCCCCAGGTTGGTGAGAAGTATTCACACCTCTAATCATATTCCCACAATGCTGCAAGCTATAAAAATTGGGGTGTTTTCTCTAAATTCACTCATGTTCTGGAATTTTGTGAAATGTCTACACATGTGAATAATATTTTTAATAGCAAAGTTTGCACATTTCATAATAATATAGGTCTTTAAGTGTTTCTAAATTGAGGTGGTCCATGGAAATTAAGCTCATACGTGTCTCCAGAGTAGCAAAGCTTTGCCAAAATTCAGTGTAGTGCACACAGCTCAGTGCAGGTAAGCTGTTAGTGAATTACGGTGTTTAAAATCAGCCTTTCAGATGAAACCTTCTGAATTGGGGCTCTTACATGGAAGAATGGGCTGAACTTTTACAAAGTGTGACAGTCGGTAGTATCAGTACACACATGCTTTTGGACATCATGGACTCTATGGATGTTGATTAGGCTTTAATGGAATTTAGTTGTTTGCAGAACTTTGGGTCATTCCTGCTTGTGTTCAGTACTGCAAGGCTTTGCTGCACGTTATGGGCTGGTAGCTCAGTGCTGGAGAATATTTCTACTCAATTACTAGTAGATCTGTTTTCCCAAGATACTTTCTGAGGGATGATCAATCATCTTATAGACATCATTCTCCTGTGCTCCAGCTGCATGAACCACACTGGGGAGCTCCATCGATGCGTACAAAGCTGTCTGAGGGGTGATTGTTGCAGCTTTATGATCCAAAGCTTGATGCTGACTTGAGTATCAACAGATTTGCAAGCATAAGGTCCAGTGTTTGTTTTCATAGAAAGCAACGTGAAAAAAATTCTTTCCAGTCTTTTTCAACCTTAATGATTCTATGATTAACATTTTTGCCCTGGTTTCCTTTTCGCTGTTGTTGAGACGTAGGTGTACATTTCAGCAAACTGGAGTTAAACGCACCTGAGCCAAGGGGATGATGTTGCTACACTGGGCTTTAAGATGTTTGTAAGCTGGACGCTCCTTTAAATAAACACCAACACCCCCTTTTTTAGTGATCTTTTCCCTCAGTGCAGGCTTGTGCTCTTCAAATCTAAAAGCAGAGATTATACTGAGACACTTCTCTGAGGTTTTAAGGAGGCTTTGTTTTCTTCAGAGGTTATTAATGTTCCTGCTAATCTTCATTTAAAGCACAAGTTCTGAATCTCATAGGAATCTCCAAGCTCAAGGATGCTCAAGAGCAGCCACCACGTTTAGCCTCTTCTAAGTGATGCTTCTTGTTTGGAGGAGGTGATAATTTTCTTTAATTCAATTCTAATAATAACCTAAAACTTAATGCATGGAATATGAACTGAAAGGGAAAGTTAATTAACATTTTCTCCAGCACCTAATACATTTTTTGTTTCCTAATGCTCCCCTTGATATCCTGTGAGAAATTCAGACTGTGGTCTCTTTGCACTTTGCTATTTTTATAGGCATTTGCACTTAGCCAAAATAATTCCCTTGTGTAATGGACAAATGAACCCTATAATAATATTTTATTTACTGTTGTATCACTTCTTTTTTATATAATAGATTTAGGAATTATAAAGAAATTCATTTAGAAACATGTCTCACCCCTACAGTAGGGTTTGGAGCTGAACGGACGGAGATCTTTTTGCAGTCCCCATCTGCCTGGGTCCCTGTGACTGTTGCGGAGTTCTGGCTGCCCTCGGTCCCCAGCACATCCTCGCTAAAGGGAAGAAGGTTTATGTGTTTCACTCGTTTCTGTTAAGAAAGGTATCGTACAAACCACACAGGGTGTATTCAGCACCGGGACTCCCATGGCACAGTTCACCGAGTGCTGTGGCTCGGTAAGCGATAGCTGGTTCACTCACGCAGAGAAAAGGCTGTTGCTAGAGCTCCTGCGCTCTTTGCATTTCAGAGCTGAGCTTTCAGCGATGCAGGGGCAGCTTGCAGGAAAAGCCAAGGCCTGGTGTTTACAAAAGGCCACCTGATCAGGAAGAGGCGGTCTGTAAGGCTTTCTACAGACAATAAGTAGGATCACAACCTTGGATTTCAGGAGAGCTAACTTTGACCTCTTCAAGGGCCTACTGGGAACAGCCCCCTGGGTTAGTGCTCTAGAAGGAGACTGTGGGGGTCTGGAGGGCAGAGGGGTAGACACCTCCTCTGTGTTTTGTCCTTTTGCAAATTGACTTGCTCTGTGCCCTCTGCTATGCTTGATAGATCTGTTGCCCATCTCCAGCAAACAAATGGTTCTCCTGTCTCATTCATGGTCCAAATAAAGTGAGTGAATGCCCTCTGGGGGTACTTTAAATTGTCACAGTGCTCCACAATGGCCTCTGGAGTCACCCTTCAAGTACTTCAAGGGATGTAGAGAATTACCTTGTTTAAACAATTTGGCTAGGAAGGGAAAGCTTGCTTTAAGCCAAGTTCTTTCCATCCTTTCTTTTTCCCCAAACCAGCTGAATTTTACTTTTTCATCCTGAAAACAAAGAAGAAAACCAAACTCCAACAAGTGTTTCTTGATCCACCTCTGAGAACCCAAGATATCAAAGCATGATACAGTCAAAATGGGCAAAGATTCAAATTCTTTTGGGATCCAAAGACCAGCAGCTGTTGCAATTGTTTCATAGAATCATTAAGGTTTGAAAAGATCCCTAAGATCACCCAGTCCAACCCTCAGTGCAACACCACTGTGCCTGCTAAACTGTGTCCCAAAGTGCCATGTCTGTGTTTTTTGAACACCTCCAAGGAAGGATAGTCCACCATTTCTCTGAGCAGCCTGCTCCAATGCTTCACTACTCTTACATTGAAGAATTTTTTTTCTATTATAAAATCTAAACCTCCTGTGGTGCAACTTGAGGCCATTTCTTCTCATCCTATCACTTGATACTCGAGAAGAGCCCAGCACCCACCGCACTGCAACCTCCTTCCAGGTAGTTGTTGAGAGCAATAAGGTCGCCTGTCAACATCCTCTTCTCCAGGCTAAATGATCCCAGTTCCCTCAGTTGCTCCCCATAACCCCTGTGCTCCAGACTCTTCACCAGCCTCATTACCCTCCTCCTCTGGATGCGCTTCAGCAGCTCAACGTCCTTCTCGTAGTGAGGGGCTCAAAACTGAACACAACAGAGTCTTGCTGCTTGAGGAGCATTGCTGAGGAAATCAGTGAGGTTCAATGGCCTCCAAAACATGCTTTGAGCAAGTAGCCAGTGTGCCCAGGAGATACAATCCACGACTGTGAAATCTCACCACAACTTTGTAGTTTACTCCAGAGCTTACAATGGTACAGAAATACTAAATAGTGCTGAAGGAGCAGCCATCACTGCTGATGAACAGGGAGGAGCTCAGATTTGAGTTTCCTTCCACCCTTCTCATACATTTCCAGGACACAAACCAAAGGCAAGGAGAAGGTGCTCAAATGCCACCCAGTCTGCATTAATTTAGTGGTGCTAGACAGCTCTGAACAGCTTGCATGCAAAGGAACTCAGTGAAACACATAGAGACAAGGGGGCTGGATATTTCTGGTGTTCACATAGATGTAGAAAGTGAACCAGGTCTGCCACATGTATTATTAGCACAAAAGAACCCTAAAATGTGCTCCGGTTTTGTCTCTGAATCTGCATATCACAGGGGAAAAAAAAAGACCAAGACCAAGGCTCCACAGCCTCTTCCCAGGACCTCTGAGATGGGCAGCAAGGCACAAATGCACATTCAGCAGTGTGGAGCAGTGCGAGGGTCTTTCACCTCGATTGATGCTGGCAGCTTCTCACCGCATGGTCTGCTTTGTTCAGAGCCAGCAAGAGCAGATTTGGAGCATGGGCTTGGCAGGATACTGCAAAAGCTGGGATCAGGGCTGCTTCCCAGCTGGAATCTAAAATAACTATGAGATTACCTCCACAGGGGCATAGCCAAGACATATAATGCTTCGCCTGTTCCTTTCCAGTTTGCCAGTCTTGCCTGCCTTCCCTTCCACCCTTCTTCAAAGCTTCCCTCACTGCAGGAACTTTATTTGTTCTGAAGGGAGTAAGAGCGCTGAGCTTCTCTTCTGCCACCTTCCTCCTGCTCTTCCCCAGGTGTGTGTCCCATGCAGGTGTTTTGCAGGCAGCCTCTGGAGAGCCCCTCTCCGTATCCAGTTGTCTGGCTGCCAGAGGCTGCCCAGTCCCTCCACGCCATCCATACCCCACCACACTCCTGAGAGCACTCCTTTCCTACTCCAGTCCTGCATCCAGGCCATTTATGAAGATGTCAAAGAGCACTGGCCCCAAGATGGGTCCCTACGGAACCTCACTAGTGACTGGTCACCAGCCCGATGTAACCGTACTCACTATGACCCTTTGAGCCTGAACCACCAGCCAGTTGCTGACCCACTGCATTATGTATTTATCCAGCTGGATGCTGGATATTTTGTTGAGGAGGATGCTATGAGAGACAAAATCAAAGGCCTTGCTGAAACCCAGAAAGATCATATCAACTGGTTTTCCATGGTCGACTAGGTGGGTAACCCTGTCATAAAAGGAAATTAACTTTGTCAGGCAGGATCTTCCCTTTATAGACCCGTGCTGGCTGACCAACGACTGTGTTGTCATTGTGGCCATCTCTGTGGAACAGTCTGAACCTCACAAGGATGCAGCTCCTCAGACCTTGGCCTGCTGTCCCATTGCTCGTCACACACTAGCCTGCTAGTGCCTCGCTCCTCTCACGGTCCACTTGGTGATTATAAGCCTGTCCATGACGCCAATTTAAAGTCATGGTCCACTTGGTGATCTTGAAGCTCAAAAATCAAGGCAACAACGCCGAGGGATTATGCTTCAATCAAACAGTGCAGCACTTGTCCTGCACACAGGAAGAGTGATAGGAAAGAAAAGAAAAGGTAAAGTAAAGGGAGGAAAGAGGATTATAGCTACCACCACAGATCCAAGGCATCCTTATGGTGCCAGGTCCAGGCGGTGTCCCGCCAGTCCTCCTGATCATCAGGAGGGTTCTGAGTTCAGTTCTGCACAGAGCTCCAGCAGCACGGCCAGCCCTCGCACCAGAGAGAAGACCTCCTCCTCCACTTAGCCCTGTGGAGTCCATCTTGCAGCACCTGAGACCCAGACCTAGGGGGAGGATTTCCCCCTGCAGCTCTCAGCACGTATATGGTTTGCATTGCCAGGTTTGAGGTGGAGTGGCCAGGGTCACATGCCATACATTCAAGGACTGGAATGGTGAGGAAGAGAGCCAAGGTCAGAGGTTGGGACTGTGGAGACCCCAGGAAGCCTTCCCTCATGGCCACCCCACCCAGCTCTTCCC
>VWPV01002390.1:0-22782 GCA_013389885.1 Geococcyx californianus | reverse complement strand
TTCCCTTCCTTCCCTTCCTTC
Organism: Geococcyx californianus; assembly: GCA_013389885.1. Lineage (NCBI taxonomy): Eukaryota > Metazoa > Chordata > Aves > Cuculiformes > Neomorphidae > Geococcyx > Geococcyx californianus. The sequence continues at coordinate 22,761 of VWPV01002390.1, read as the reverse complement.
CTAGAATTTGTTGCTGGCAGTACTATTCTACATTGATTTAGATATACAAAATAAAAGCAGTTGGTCTTTTACTCATCATGTTTCTTCAAGGACCTCAAAACTCTGTGCAACATACATATCTCAGTTTATTATTCAGACCAAACAATTTGAGAAGAATAATAAGTATTCTTATATGAGAAATGCAACTAGAAATAATTGTTTTGTTTTCATTATTATATTTGGGGCCAGCAAAAAGTACTTGAATAAAAAAGCATCTACTTTTTTCCACAGCAAAGTCTACTATAGTTTCTTGGCTGGAAACAACTTAAATTTAATTGACTGATATATTTACATACTTTTCAAATGTAGTTTAACTGTCTTTCAGTTTTCTTTATATATTTCTTTTGTCTCCAGTCAGAGCACCATCTTCATTCTCGGATTTTGCTCCCACTTGCAACACCTAACGCACCAACAGAATGTATGTACAGAAATACTGCAAAAGGACCTATTGGGCTGCCCCAATGAAAATCACTTAGAAGTTGAAAAACAATTTGTACCAAAGAAAATGTTTATTCTTCCATGTTGTCTATCCTTTTGTGACTTTCTTGCTTTAGTCATCAATCTCTGATGTGTAACCTCCTTAAGAGCTTTTGAAAATCTAAATAAACTACCATCTACTGAGCTTTCATCTACTGTGGCAGTAATATCTTCAAAGAATTCCAATAGGTTAGTTAAATATGACCTCTCCTGCCTAAATCTGTGTTGGCTGTCCTTAATCAAACTACGCGGGTTTACTTTACTTCAGAAATTTTATGAGTTTTTCTGTATTTTCTCCTAGAAAATTATAAACTCACTGGTTTCTCTCATGAACATTTAAAAGAATATAATGAAGTTATATTTGATGCTTTACAATCCTTAGGAATCTCTCCCGGATGGTTTAAACTTTAAAAATGTTGGTGAAGAATTAAGTGATTTTCTCACTTGGTTCTCTTAAACAGGTTTTTTTGCTGATCAGAATAGATGGAAAGATTTTCAGGGCTTTAATAAACATGCTCTCTGAAAATGTTTCCAGTTCTTTGTAAAACTGGAAAAAAACCCCATCTACCTCGTACAACTGCTCTTTCTCTCTTATCTGTCTGAGAGATTAATAAGATTACATAGATAACTTAAAACGAAACCGAAACAAAAACCACAAACCAAACGCGGACAAGCAAAAATACTCAGAACGAACCAACCACCAAATATGAAATGCCATAATTAAAGTTGAATGACCCTTTTCTTTGAGTGGAAAAAAAAAAAAAAAAAAGTGATATATCAACCTTTCATTTGTTTTTGAACAATCAGAAAAAAAATACAAATTTTAATTTGGATGATGAACAAAAGCATGTAAAAGGTGACAATAAGGGACAGATGTGTTAGCCACTACCAGAACTGTATATATGTTAAAAAATTACTTTCTTTAATTCCTATTCATCATTTTTAGTTTATTTTTTAGTAGATTTAGTAGATATTTTTGATAAAATAAAATTTGCTGGAAAATTAATGAGATTTTTCCTACTAGATAAAAGATATTCAAGGCTATTGTATTTTATTTTGTGTTCTTTAATTTGGGAATGTTTACATCTCATGTATTTCAGAGCTTTACTACTATGAACCACAAATCCTACAATGAGAATTCTTCAGGAAGAGCAAGTCAATAAGCCACTGCCATTTGTTAAATGTATTTTTAAACATTACCATAAAAAGAATCTGAACTTGTGCATTTTACTGGATTATAACTCACGTGAGTGGAAAAAGTTTGCTTTTTTGAATTTAAAATATTGGAAATGTGCAAGTATATAAGACAATTATAAAAGTAGATTTTGGATACTTTAAAAATTTCTGTTTTCTTCCTACTACTATTTGACCTGTGATCACTTTTACAATTTTGCCATTATTTTCATGAAAATGTACACAATAATACTCGGAAAAAAACCCCAAAATCGCAAATATTAAGGGTTTAGCTGTGGTAAACAAAGGTAAACAAATTAGGTGTAATTATAATTTTTGCATGCTGTAGAACAAAAACATCGTTAAACTGGTAGCAAACACCAGTGGTTGCTCTGGCCTTACTCTATTCTGTTTCCAGAAAGTTCTATTTCACAAAGGTCTAATAGCTCAACAGTTTCCCAGTTTTGTGTTTATGTTTTCCCTACACATTTCCTGAGCTCATTTCTGCTGTCAGTCACAATGTCGACGACTATGTAACGAGTTCAATTTCTCATGAGTATAAATAAAGGCAAAATTCATTTTGTTCTAGAGGATCATAAGGGAAATTTTATCATTTCCTCTTTAAAGGATAGAGTTTAACAACCTCTTTATGACTGTTACGGACTTAGGGCATAAGCAGCCAGGGCACTGTCCCATTTTTTTCCTCTCTTTATTCTGTGCTGTCTGCAAAGAGCATCTAGGGTTATTCCCTAAAGGAATCAGACTGCACAACTGCATAGTCACAGAAAAAAACAATGTGGATTTTACTTCTTTCTGTAGCTACATTAGTTAAACACAAGATTTGTGCTAACTCATTAAATAAAGTATATTTAACCTATACACTATTTAATAATCCTCAAAGAGTGAATTAGAAAACAAGTACAATATTCTCTAAAAGTTTACATTTCTTTTTAATGAAAACATTGCAGCTGTCAATATATGAAGTATCTTGCATAGCCCTCTGTTATCAACTCTGTTCATTCCTAACAATGGAAAAACACAGCCTGCACTCATCAGGAAAAGCAATTACTCAAATAATTTTCTTTTAAATCTTGATCTTCTTAAAAAAAAGAGTATTTTAATTACTTGCTGGAATCTATTAGTATGTGAAATCACCAGCTCCCACTAACCTTGAAAAAGGACAGAATAACTGAGATGCTGATTTTCTGTTTTAATGAATTCATGTAAGTAAATATATTACCATTTTTATGGAGTGTAAGAATTTAAATGATAATAGGCCAAATTCAGAACATACATATGAAAACTGAATCTTACTCAGTGATGACTAATTTATGTCACCTCTATTTGTAGTAGTCTATCCAGCATTGAAATACGTTATTAAAATAAATTACATTTTAATTAAAATTACCTATTAGTTACTGAATGTTTCTTTAAGTTGAAGTCAGTAAAGAATATACTCCTCTGGGAGAAATAGTGAGAGTGTTCAGAATGTTCTCAGAAGTGCTGATTGGTGCTAGGAGATGGGTTGTTACCATCCTAAAAATGACAATTGCAAGACAAACATTCAAGATCCATAGGAAATATGGGTACTAGAGCTCTAGGGAGGGAGAGTTAAAGGGCACTTCTCGTCTCTCTTGGTTTTAGATGAATAACAAGTTCATAATTATCTTTGGATGCCAAAATGTTATGTGACTGTGGGGATTCTTATTCTCTTTGACAATTTGTAGTGATAACTTCCTAGACCCGACATCATTCTGCACCCATAGTTATGGACAGTCTTTTACTGACAGTGGAAACTAAAGACACGTTCTAGTCCTACGTGTTCTTCACTCACGCTTTAAGACATGAGAAGAAACACCTGTAAATTGTTAAATGATTTTTGCTTTTATTTACAGTCCAATAATCCTACACAGTATTCATTGTTAATGTACTGTAAAATGAGTAAGAGGACTCTAGTTTTTCATTTTAGATCTCTGAAGATAAGAAAGGCAGAAAGGCTGCACTTTCCTGGAGGAAGAGTATGCATACCCTGCTTTGGTAACGAAATATGTAAGTCACTTCAGAAAGATAATTGTCAAAGAACAATATGACTGAGCTTACACAATAAATGTAGACAAGAACGGAGTCACAGGTCTGTAGCAAGAACCTAACGACAACTGAAAAGCTAATTAGAGCAGTCTGTACAGCTCTAACTGAAATGGGAATAGTTCTCTCCCTCTCATTTATGGTGTTAAGTGACACTTCAGATCTTTTTCAGTACTGCATATAACTGAAAAAAAAAGAACTACTTGTGTTATGAGATTACATTCCATAGAGGATACGGTTCGGTTTAGCTATTTGTTTAAGGACTTTTTTGTTCTTTGTTGTTTTCTTCCAGTAGCTCCATTTCTCACCACTCTCTGAGAGTGAACAACTTCATGCCATGCCCTGAGAAAATCCTCCACATGGTTATGTTTTTATTTGAAGTGTCTCAGCCATTTGCTACAAGGACTCTTACAGTAACACATTGAGATTTCAATATACTTGCAAAGACATTCACTAGTATTTGGTGGGGGGATAGAAAAGTGGAAGTAGAGACGTGGCTTGTTAAATGTGGAATAATTTAGAATATTCTACCTGTCTACACACATGAATGCAATATTTTAGTAGAGAATATCAATTATTATCTTAAGACTTCTCACAACTAGATTTGTTTCTATTTAATTTTTTGCTCTTTAGGCTTTCCAAAATTTCCATAATAGGCATTAGCACTTTTAAGAGTGTAAAGGTATTAGCTGACGTGTATTATGTTTTGCTTTGTTTATTTTTGTTTTGTTTTGTTTCCCTCCCTCCAAAGAAGTTAAATATGTTGATAGGAGCTTGGTAGGAGCTGGGAGATCGTTCCTTCACAGATTACCTATCTCATGCCTCTGCAGGACCTTCACTCCACTCTTTCACATTCTGCTGGATTCACCACACAGCAATAAATGGAAATCATTGACTTGTGTATACATGACACCTCCAACCAGCTTGCTGTGTACAAGAGTCAACATGCTTCTCTATTCCAGGGTTAGAAAACTTGCAAAAGGGATAGGCCTGGATCTTGGTCTCTAGAGGGTTGTGTTTGTGTACAGCTTTTGGCTTGGATAAAGTTAATATTCTTCATGGTGGCTCCTGTGATGTAGTGTTTCGGATCTGTGACAAAACCGCTGTTGGTACTACACCAGTGCTTTTGCTAATGCTGGGCAGTGCACTGTCAAGGCCTTTTCTGTTTCTCACTCTGCCCTGCCAGGAAATTGACTGAGGGTGCAGTAGAAATCAGGACAGAACAGATCCAGGCCAGCTGACCTGAACTGACTAAAGGTATATCCTACACCATATCACGTTATGCTCAGTAATAAAAGCCAAGGAATGAAGGAGGAAGAGGGGACATTCGGAGGAGTGATATTTGTCTTCCTGAGTAATCATTACGTGTGACAAAGCTCTGCTTTCCAGGCAATGGCTGAACACCTTTTTTTGGCTCATGTGTAGCTTTTGCATTATCTATTAAACTGCCATCATGTCAACCCATGAGTTTACTCACGCCTTTCTGATTCACTTCACATCACATCAAGAGGGAGTGAGCAAGTCTCTGTGTGGTCCTTAGCTGCCCACCGGGGTTAAACTACAGTGCCTGGCATTTCATTTCATTGGTGATCTATTTCTTCATTTTTCAGTAATTATTTTATGGAAATTCCATACATCTTAGGGTACATAGTTGATACAGGGCAGAGGATCCATGAGTAATATTCCCTTTAATTTTCACGTGGAGTACAAATGCATTACTATTTTCAAACATTTCCAAAAAATCACATAAGAAAGTAGGTTGGTTTACAGATCTGGGTGGATGACATTCATAGATAAGTCAGACATTATTTGCCCTTGGTGAAGACATGTTGACAGTCTCTAATTACCCCCATCTACCGTATATTTTGACATATCTTCCAGGACAGTCTGTTCTATGATCTAACTGCGCACAGAGGTGAAGCTACAAGACGTCTTCTATTTAGCCTCTTGAAAAATGGGAATGATATTTGCCTTTTTCTAGTCAGCTGCAATGTTCTAGTCCAACCATAATTATTTATATATCATGTAAATATATATTTATAATGCTTAAGATTTTATATAGTAAATATTTATTAGCTATCATTCTTATAAAAACATATATACTACACATTATAATAAATATTACACTTTAAAATATATTTATCTTTTTTTTATAGTATATATTATTTATATTGTATGTCTATATGACCATATAGATATATTTCCACCGTAGCATCTCCAAGTGTCAAGTATTTCACATACATTAAGAACATTATTTATTGTAGTAATGTGAGAGTAATTGAAAGAATTATAAAGTCTTCAGAGTGCATAGATGATTAGAAATGTTTATAACAGCTGTTTGTCAGTGTTGAAGAACAGAAAGTAGAACTCAGTATTACAAAAACTAAATATTTTCCACTATTTCCTAGTATTTTCAATTTAAGTTGAATATTTTTGAAGTTGAAAATCGACTTTTCCTATTTATTCTGAGAGAAATAATATCCTACAAAACAAGAGAGTGCTCAAGGAATATGCTATTGTCTAACATAAGTATGGTCTACTGAAAGGTACTTCAAAGTATTCTTGTCAAAGGAAAAAGAAAATTTTGAAAAAAAAAAATAAAGAGAAAATTACAAACCTATAAGTAATACCATTCAGTATAATGTGCAATTTAATTTAATAACTGAGGGGGGAAATGACATAGGGAAATATAACTGCAATGGAATCATCTACAGAAAGCATTTCTGGGATGACTTAATAAATCAGCGGCTCAAAAATAAAGTGACCTGAAAAAAGCAGTAAATTCTTGTGAATTAAAATACATTTATGTAACTATTTGAAGTGACATTCACATTATTGTTATCCCCAAAGCAGATAATGCATAGCTATTTTTGAAGACTGACAAATAATCACTTAGCTGGTGCCACTTTTTGTTTCTCTCTAAAGAAAATGGTGCATTTCTGGTTACAGGAGTTATCAGCAGATTTATGAGATTGAGGAGTTAGGGGCTCCAGTTTATTCAGCATTGTAGCAAGGACAACTGAATTAAAACTGAAGAAAAACTGCATCATGAACATTATGAAATTGCAGTCATTTTGTTCAGACTATTTTACTAACAAACTGATGCAGTAATATTACTATTGTGCAACCATTTTTCCCATTTTTTTTTCATCAATATTGAGAGTACTTTGCTTGCCCAACATTTATAAAGCATTATCTTTCTGTATCCTTCAGGTCTTCCCATAGAGTGTCAACTGATTTAAATATTTCTTCCCAGTCTTCCCCTTCTAATTCTGAACAATCAGCTGATCACTCCAAGCTGTCTATTGCTGTTCTTATTAAATGCCAACTTAGAGAAGTCATTATGCTTGTTTCAAGCTGTGCCTATACTGTCAATCTTTCCTTTCCCAATAATTTGCTTCTCAACTCTACTTTGTGTCAACATCTCAATTATTTTTCCCCCACATGCAATTGCTATTACATTCTATGGTCTTTCAGATGCATCATTTGTCTGTTGTCACACTGAATCTCCTCTTCCACTGAATAGTCAGACTGAAAGTTTCTGTCATGACTAATATTTCTTCATAGATCTAGGGATAATGAATGGTAGTGAAAATGGTGTTATTGTTCAATATATATTTGACAGAAGAGTTCAGATGCTGCATAACTAGGTAAGCAAGTGACTATGACAGAGCAAAAATTCATTTACTAAAACCAGGTTTTGGAAAGATAACGAATGCAAATATTAGGAAGTTTAAAAAGATAAAATATATTAGTGGGTATATTCTGAAGACTCAGATACTACCCTTGATTATCTGCCTGTGTGAATTAATAGAAAAGACAGCAAGATGGCCAATTTGTGTTTATAAATATATATGTTATTTGAACTTAGACCAGCTTAGCTGTTAATGATTTTTCCCTTAAAAAAAATAGATGTAGCAATCAATAATGAATAGCACATAAGAAAGGAAAGTAAGCTGAGCAGATCAAATCTTAGAGTAATATTTTTCAAAAATGAACAGTTAAGTTTACAAAAATATTGAGCATCTTTTGGCTAGTGTTTAGCAAGTGGCATATAAGAGTGAGTTGTATTTTTAAAAATCTAGAACTATAAATCATCTTTATTTTAAATATTATAGTTTTAATATGATCCAAATGCAGCATAGGTGTTGTATAAAATGGAAATAAATAAACCAACCTTTAAAAAGTGCTTGTTCCAGCTGTTTTACAAATAAAGTTATGTAGTTCATTTCTATATTGGAGAATAAAATCAGATGAAGTAGTAAATAAGCAATAATTATAATGCTAGAGAAGTCTCCATTTTTTCCCCCAAAATGTGGTTTGTTTTTTTCCTTAGAATTATTGTCTTAATATTGACAGATGGCATTATCTAAAAAAAAGTCGCATATATACATGCATGTATACAAGCATATATGATTATACATACACATATAGATACATATGTGTATATGCAAATATAAAATAAATTGCTTGACATATTACAAATAGGGGGTATAATTTCTGACATGTGTTTTTCCTTGTAAATTATTTTCTATGTGTTGGATGGAGTTCCATACAGTCCTTCAGACAAAAAAACTACTGCTAACTCACATGAAATTCGGTTCTTTCTTTCATCCTGACAATATTTGACATTGTCTGTGCACTTAGTAACATTGAAATACCAAAGTAAGTATTCTTTTATGTCCTTTAAATATATTGTTTAATTCAGTTGGAAATTTTGCATTATGGAACCAGTTATTAAATATTGATTATTTTCCACTGATGTAGGTGAATTTGTTTAAAGACCTTTTGCTTTTGCATCTGCTATGTAACAAATTAGATTGTTCACATGTAAAATAAGTCTTGATTATGTTATCATAATATCACAGTATCATAAGGTTGGAAAAGACCTCTGAGATCATCGAGTCCAACCTGTGACCCAACACCTACACCTACTCCTACTTGTCAATTACACCATGGCACTAAGTGCCTTATCCAATCTCTCCTTAAATACCTCCATCAAATCAGATTATAGACAGGCTTGTAAAATATGGAGAGGAAATATGTTGTTCTTTCTGTTAAAAATATTACCAACCTATGTACATTGTCTATGTAGTTAATGCACAATTTCACTGCAAACAGGGCTTTCTTTCAACATTTTGTGTAAAATCATAAGGTAATTAGGGCTCATGTCTGTTGGGATGGTTTTACAATTGAGACGTAAATTCCAGTTGAAGTAATACAAATACCAAATTAGTTTATTAAGAAAAAATCTAATCAACACAATCATATCTCTTATTAACCGCATGGACCAAAATAAACAGTATGGTCTAATTATAATATGGTGTTATAATTATTCCATGTATGTGATGCGAACTAGCATCTGCTGAAATAAGGTAGAAACATCCTATTTTGCTTAGTTGATCCTTATTAAAATAGCTTATATGAACACTTGTCTAAGCAGTGGCAATGGAGAGCACCTTTATCACATGATCTTGGCTCTCAAGTGTGTATTATCTCCCTTATTTTGAGTCACAACAACCTCAACATGTAACTGTTGTTTTATACTTCCATAATTTATTTCTTTGAATCAACCCACACCAAAGATTTTTTTATTTTATCATTAATACGTAGTTCATCCTCAAAGACACTATAGCTTTATAATATTGTATGCTATTTTGTATGTGTAAAAATCTTAAAACAACTGAGCAAGTGAAGAACAAGAAAAGGTACTAACAGCTTTTGGACATAACAATAAATACTCAACAAATGAAAAGAAAATAACAGACAAAATTATCCTAAAAGATGTATTTTCTCAGCTCCAAGATTATGATAAATTTCTGATCTTCCATTTCAAAATAGGAAACCATATTCTAGTTTCTTTTCCTGGCTGCTATGCATCATGCCAACAATGGGATAAAAGCCCTACAGTCTTGCAAACCTTGGTGCCTTATAATTTACTACTGAGAAGAAAGCCTCACAAGGAAATCAGGATATGCTCTGGCAACTTTCTTTTCTTCAGGCACATAATATTCTCCTGGGAGAAGGACCATGTAGCTGGAACCACATGGTGTTCCGTAACTCCACTGGTTTACTACGGTTTCTTACATTTGTAAACCACTACAAAGTTTGAGAGGACAGCCTAAATAGGGACAAGAGTCTGGGGTTTTTTACCCCCAGGAAGTGTAAGCTTGGTGCAAGGTGACTCTCTTGGATAAGCTCTATGTTTAGCATAGATGGGGCAGACCAAAGCATGCAGTCAAATGTCCTGTGAGTTACTTAACTAATTACAGACTTCTTAATTTTACATGAACTCTGCATGTTTCATGTATCAGCCTCTGAGTTTTTCACTCCTTTTGTTTTCTATTTAGTCATTGTGCTCTAGTTATTTTCATCAATAATACTTATCACCTGCTGATTCAGAAAGTGACTTTAAATAGTTCAAAACAAAAACACACAGAGCAAGAAATATAACATAAAGTTATACAGTTAGTAATTTGACTATTGATGTTATCATTTTAATACTTTGTCCTTTCACTATTCTGGAATTTTAAAATATTTTCATTATATATTTTAAAAAATATTTTAATATAACTTATTAATTAAAATTAGCACAATAAGATAAATACAATAAATTGGATAGACATACTAGCAAATTGGGAGGAAGGGAAGAAGCAAAAAAAGAAAAACCTTTTTTGGTTCATAATAGTGCTCGAATACACAGTTTTCCTTTAGCTGAGTTTAAAAATACAATTGCTATAATTTTGAAATTTTAAGTAATAAATTTTAAAATTATTAGTTGCTTATTTGATTTGCATTTTCTGTTATATAACATACTATATTGAGACCATATTCCCAAGTGCCAGCAAAGGGATGGCTGCAGGGGCAGATTCTGTGAGGAGACACCAGGGCTGCTCAGTGCTGGATATAGCCAGTTGCTGCCAACTCCAATCAACCCAAAACAGGGCACAGCTGAACCTCTCAGCCAAGGTGGTGGTGCCTCAAGGCAAATACATTTTAAAAAGGGCAAACCACTGCAGAGCAGAAAGAGGAATGAAGAAACAAATGTGAGAGAAATAACCCTGCAGGCACAAAGATAGGAGAAGAAGAAAGGGGAGGAGTTGCTGAAACAGAGATTGCCCTGCAGCTCATGAGTAAAGACCATGGTAAGACAGGTTGTCCCATGCAGTCCATGGAGGACACCAGGGTGGAGCAAAGAAAAATTTTGGGGAAAAAAGAGAGACAGAGGTAAACTTTTATGTACTGATAATAATCATGAGATCTACTTTCACAAGTCTTGATTTCACCAGTGCAGAGTGGCTGGAAAGTAGTCAGGCAGAAAGGGACTTGGGAGTGCTGGTGGACAGGAAACTCAACATGAGCCAGCAGTGTGCCCAAGTGGCAAAGAAGGCCAATGGTATCTTGGCCTGCATCAGGAACAGTGTGGCCAGCAGGACTAGAGAGGTCATCATCCCCTTATATTCAGCACTGGTCAGGCTGCACCTCAANTGGCCATTGGAATGCGCTGCCCAGGGAGGTGGTGGAGTCACCGTCCCTGGAGGTGTTTAAAGACAGATTGGATGAGGCACTTAGTGCCATGGTGTATTTGACAAGTAGGAGCAGGTGTAGGTGTTGTGCCATAGGTTGGACTCGATGATTTCAGAGGTCTCTTCCAACCTTACGATACAGTGATACTGTGTGTGATACTGTGATTTTACATAATAAAATGTTCCATTTGTTTCTTTCATCATTCAAAGTAAAAGGTACTGATGCCACACTACCAAACTGACATTTAGATTTGCTTATTCAGAAAAGTAACGTTGTCAGTACGTACCCTTCTCATATGCTGAGAAGCATGAGTGAAAATTCCCTCTATACTCAGCACTAGGGGTTCGCACCTTGAATACTGTGTTCAGTTTTGGGCCCCTCAATACAAGAAGGACATTGAAGAACATGAGGCTGGTGAAGGGACTGGAGAGCGGTTCTTATGAAGAGCAGCTTAGGGAACTGGAGAAAGTCTGGAGAGAAGGTGGCTGAGGGGAGACCTTTAATGCTCTCTACAGTTACCTGAAAGGATATTTGTTTCTTGTACTGAGTAACTAGTGACAGGCTGAGAGGAAATGTCCTCAAGCAGTGCCACGGAAAGGTCGTCAAGCATTGGAACAGGCTGCTATAAGAGTCAGTCCGAAGAACAGAGAGCAATCACATAATAGGACAAACCTCACTGACTAATCTTTTTCAAATTTAATACTGGCTAACTTGCTTTGGTTTAATGCTATTCTTCACCAGCTTAAGAAGTATTTAGGATTTTAACTAAAATAATTCCGTAGCTCAGTGAATAAACAAAAAGCTTTACTTTGTCTTACTGAAGTTAGATATAGTTTAATATTGAACAATAATTGCTGTCGAGAGGCTGCCTCATGGTATTTAAAACACATGGTATGACAAATGCTTTTTCAGTCACCATATGAAAAAAAAATAACATTCAAAATGTTGATTACACTGCAGATAAAAATCATATTATAGAAAAACTTAAAGCTCAGGACAAGCAGATGAAAGACAGAATGACAAATACAAAAAAAGTGAATATAACTGTCCAAATACATCTGAGAACAGAATCATTATGAAATGCAACCCTAAATTACAGACAATTTGAATCAGAAAGCACTTATTCAACTTTTATCTGTTTAATAACAATGAATGTTATAAATTTTGTGACAGGGTGACAGCTCATTTTGTCAAAGTCTGTGTTGATTCTTTCATATAGTTTGGTTTATGTGCTGTTGCTTAATATCTCAGCCACTAAGTAGAACGAACACAAGATTTGCAGAAAAAATTCTACTTAATCATTGCTAAATATCTTACATTATTTAATAAAATAACACTAGGACTACACATATCTGTATTATTCTTATATACATAGGTTTGATTCCCTAGAGTAATTCAAAACAGTGTGATATATGTTGGCTGTCACTCTATAAAGAGTGTGACAAAATATTTTTCAGTTGATATTGAGATGCAAATTAAAAATATTCTTTCTGGGCAGCTGTGGAAAGAATATAGTAAAGGATATATTTGAGGACTATAAATTTAAGAGCCTTTCTATTTTATCAAACTAATTTCCTTTTTTTTTTTCTTTTCTTTTCTTTCAAAGAGCACGATGATTAATTTAGTGGGAAAACAGTATAAGAAAAAAATTTTCTGTTCCTAAAGCACTCCTTTAGATCTAGGCTCCACTGTATTTTGAAATGACTTATGTCAAGGCCATTGAGATTTCTATTGTTAGAACAGCAATTTGTTTTTGCACAGAATTACTATCAAATGCAGTGTAGTCTGCAAGCTATGGAGGCAATAATAGAAAAACATTCACACGACCCATTTACTGGATGAGGTTGCATAAAGTCCATCTGATTATGTATAAGTGGTTATTAGGAACGCATCTCGAACAGCAGTCACAAGAGAGCTACAAATTCTCAAGCCGTCTACTACAGAGTCATTTTATAGGAACTGTGGTTTCATGAGTATTGGATACATTGTTGAAAATGACTTCTGGACAAAAACAAATGATGTTTTTACAAGCCAACTTCAAATTGTGCAGTTCAAGTGCCACATAAGTCTGTACTTTTAAGTCAGAAATATTAAAAGCAAAGGGGAGAAATAACTATTGATAACAGCAAATTCCCTTTGGGCTTCACAGAATAGAAATGTTAAGCCTCAACAGAATTCATGAGGCATTATGAAGTTCTGAAGATAGATATGTTTTCCTATGAAAACTGAATACAGTAATTTATCAGGATAAAGCTCTGAGTTTGTGTAGATCCTTGGGTTGTAGCACAGGGAAATGACAGAAAAGTTATTCATGTCAGGGGGCAATTTTAGAACAAGTAGTTTGTGTCATATTAAGACATGTGGGTCTGAATTCTTTAAAGTTTGCTTGTTCATTAATTCATTCTGTTTCAAGATCTTTCATCCCTACTGTGATCCAAAGATCAGAGAGAAGTCCCAATAGGGCAGAAAGAAATCCTATGGTGCTAAAAAGGCTTTGAGGTAGATCCTAACACTGAAAGAATGATCACATTTGGAAATTTACACCTGTAAAATACTGTTTAGACCTTAGAGATTAAGTGTGACATAACTTGCACTACACTTTCAAATTTTTTACTTTATCTTTCTAGGCAGTGAAAATTGCAGACATGCTTGTGCCTTTAATTTTCCTATTTTAATTTAAAAAGTTGCCCATTTTGTGGGGAAAGCTTGTGAGAAATTTCGCCACTGGAATCATTCTTTATGTGTATACGGTCAAATATACATTACAACTTGGTAAGAAGTTCTTGCTTTTTAGTACCTCTAATGAAAAATAAGTCTTGGCTATATGATCATCTCTCTTTGACAGAGATAGAACTTCAGATTCACATCTGTGACCAGATATGGCATGAGCAAAAGCTACTACCTTCTGGATGGGGACAACAGAACCTAAAATAAATCTTATTTTTAATTTAGTTCAAAGAAGGCATGATGATTTGGGGCCTACAAAGAGAAAAATACTTTTATTTCTGTTTAGTTGTTATTTTTGTCCTGAATTAGATTTTAGACTGAGAATTATACACAAAACAATTTCTTCATATCTTAATGGTTATGATATTTAGAGGGGTTGAAGATAATCAGTTATATTACTGTTTCTTAAAGAAAGTTGAAAATATCTCTTAAAGGTGAAAAGATGATATTCAACTCTTCATCATTATTATGAAAGTTATTCAGTAAGGTATCTTTTTAGTAGTTTCAGTGAAGTATTACCTCTTAGTCCACTCAAACCATTTCAACATGAAACTTCAGTGGAAGAATCTCATATTTCTTATTAGAGTACTGTATTGTCCAGGGAAAATTGATAATTATCCTTTTAAGTTTGGACTTCTAGCAGGTCATCCTGCTTCCTGATACTCTACCCCTTGGCTGATATCAGCAGCGTACATAGGATGTCACCCACATTACTAGGCTAAACTACTATTCTGTATGATCAACTACTTGGTGAAACCAAGGGGAGTCACAGCTCTTACTGCCATTCAAAAGGCTTTAGCATGGTTGGCTGTTGATGCCAGTACATTGTCACTGGCAGTCCTCTCAGAGCCATGGAATCACTTATGATCTTTCATTTGCTCTCAGTGACTGGATGAGTTACTGTATGGGTGTGCTGTTGCTCATCTTTTTTTACAGTGTTGATAAAGCTTTGTATTATAATGTGTTGTTGGACTCCATTACTGTTTGGAACACAGAGTGGGAATTAAAAACCTAGGTCTTTCATAGACAAAGAGGTGTTGGTCCACAACAGAGAGCTCTACCTTAACTACTGGTCTGTCCATACACCAAAGCCCTTATTGTCATAGAAGCTAGTGAGAAGCTCAGAAAATAACCATACCTAGTAGACAGAACTTGAAGGTAGACAAAATTCAGCTGGAGATAAGACAATAAGAATGATAAACCACTGTAATTATTTGAAATCACTTGGAGATTTCAAAGGACAAGTTACTGTGAGAATTGTTGCAATGGAAGTAAAGTTTTGTGGTTTTATATTTATGCAATGCATTTATTTAAAAGCTCCAGTTTGAGCTGGAATTAAGTCAAGGTGTCAAAGCAGATAATCACAGTATGGTTTTCTTCCTAAGAGAACTGTTATTAAAGCTGAATGCTGTTTCACTTTGTACTGAAAGAGAAAGAATCGGAAGGACTGAGAATAGCATAGAATTAGGAGTATCATGTAATAGAGCCTGTCCAGATTGAAATAACGAGAGAGGAACTCTGCTGTTTGGGATCCTAAGCAGGCCACAAAGGTCTGCTTTATCTGTTTAGGTGTATTGTACTTACATTGTCAAGGAAGTCTGCATTTAATTTCCCTATGTGGTCTCCTCCTAGAATCAGCTTCAACACTAGGATTACACTACTGCTACACTGCTGTTCCTTCTCAGGGTTAACTCCTGTCTCTCCAAGGTGGATTGATCTTCACCAAAAGTGAAGAGACCTGTACAATAATATATATTTGGGGAACCATTTTATCAGTTTGTTGCTGCATTGAAGTTGTTCTCAATTTCATGAGTCAAAATCAAAATTAAACCTTAAAATGGAAATTACACGTCTGCTTACAGCTCTGCTACACCATTTCTCAGAGCTACACCAACCACAAATATATTACTTGAATGGCTTTTTCTCCTTCTCAGTTAGATATGAAAGTCCCTACTTGGGAAGATCTGAGACAGTACCTGATCTGGAGAATAACCTCTTTGCTGTTATTCATTAACTACATTCCAAATTCCGACTTCCAGCTATTATTATGTTTGTGAAATTCTTCCAAAGAAATTGCGATTTATGCTATGTATAAAAAATTCTGTCAAATCACCTAAGTGTCTGCTTACCTACTATATTGACAGCCTAGATAATCATCTCACTTCCGGAAATTCCAACTTCTTCCACACATGGGAGCAAAATACCAGACAAAAAGTCCCATATTCATCAGAGCAGAAGAGATCTACCTCTGAATGCCATAGTCATATAATACAGTCTATAATGACTTATTCCTATCAAATTAATTAGCATATTGAAATAGACTGTATAGAGTAAAATATGTGAAGACGATTCTATCCATTGAAAATTGTTGCTTGGGATTATATTCAAATGATAAAGTGGAAACAGACATATAAGGAAAAACCTGTATTGCTTCATTTTTATATATATGGATTCTGAGTCACAGCAATTAACTTTTCCTTCAAGACTGAAAAGGGTTTTTTTTCATTCTGTTTACTCTAGAGAATTTTTTTTTAATATTTTCTTTGTTTTTAAGTACAGGCACTAATTTGTCTTTTCAGAGCTTCTGAAATGAACAGAAGAGATGTGTCTTTTTTTGTCTTTAATATTTTATTTTCTTTAATAGTTAAAAATTATCTCCTTATTTGGCTAGGAACAAATGTGATAGTATGTTAATGCATGTAATACCAAACTAAACCTGTACTCTATTAAAATTTCCTATACATTTGTCCCTTTGTTTTTTTAATATTGTTTTCAAGTCCTTACTATTGAAAGATGTGCCCTTGTTTTAATTTCGGATCAATGATCTGAGAACTTATTAATCTCTGTAAAAATTAATGATGTAGATATAGGTAAGTGTCTAGAAGAGAGGGATATAAGTTTCCCTTATAGTTAAAAGAAGTCAACTTTACTCAGTTACATAAACATATCCCCCACTTTTAAAAAGGGAGAAAAAATTAAGACCCAGGAGACTACAGGCCAGTCAGTCTTACCTCTGCACCCAGCAAGGAATTGGAAGGATAGTTATGCTCAAAGAGTTGTTGACAATGGCTGGTGTCCAAGTGGAGACTGGTGATCAGTGGCATTCTGCAAGGGTCAGTATTGGGATCAATGTTTTTTAACGTTGCTGTTGCAGACATAAACAGTGCAATTGAGTGCAGCCTCAGGAAGTTGACGCTAAGCTATATGATGCTGTTGATGCCCTGGAGGGAAGGGATGCCAGCCAGAGGGACCTTGACAGGCTTGAGAGGTGACGCTGTGCAAAATCCATGAAGTTCAACAAGGCCAAGTGCAAGGTCCTGCATTTGGGTTGGGACAATCCCAAGCGCAATTACAGGCTGGGTGGAGAATGGATTTAGAGTAGCCCTAACGAGCAGGCCAGGGGGATGTTTTTGGATCAGGAGCTTCACATGAGCCAGCAATGTCAATTATATCTTGGGCTGCATCCAAGGAAGTATGGTCAGCAGGTCAAGGGAGGTGATTCTGCCTCTCTGTTCTGCTCTTGTGAGAACTCATCTGGAGTTCTATGTTCAGTTCTGGAGTTCTCAGCACAGCAAAGACGCAGAGCTGTTAAAACAAGTCCAGAGGAGGGTCTCAAAGATGATCAGAGGGCTGGAACACTTCTCATATGAGAACAGGCTAAGAGAGTTGGGCTTATTTAGCATAGAGAAGAGACAGCTCCAGGGAGACCTTCTGGCAACATTTCTTTACTTAAAGGGGACCTATGGGAAAGCTGGGAAGGGACAATTTTATCAGGGAGTGCAGTGACAGGACAAGGGGTGATGGTTTTAAGCTGAAGGAGAGGAGATTTAGATTTGGTATTAGGAAGACATTTTTTACTGTGAAGGTGATGAGGCACTGGAACAGGTTGCCCAGAGGAGCTGTGGATGCCTCCTCTCTGGAGGTGCTTAAGGCCAGGTCAGATGGGACTTTGAGCAACCTAATCAGGTGGAAGGTTTCTCTGTCCATGGCAGGGAGGCTGGAGCTGGATCATCTTCAGAATCCCTTCCAACCCAAACCTTTCCATGATTCTATGATTCAGACCATTTGATATGGTCTAAATATTCTTTTGGTTTCCAGGTGTTGGTCTACAGCCATGTAGATCTTGCAATGTCATATCTGTCATATTTATCTGACAATTAAAGATATCTCAGATCATGATCGTATTAAACATTTACTTTGGGGAATATGAATTAAGATACTGCAGTGTTAGTCAATATAATAAATGGAGTCTGAAGAGTTATTCAGTTAACAAGTTACTCATTTAGAACCAGCTAAATACTTTTCTAAGGTCTATAATAATCAAACCTGAAAAGATTGTAGTAGGTGCTTAGAGACCTAGTTTGTAAGAATACTTTACTTATAGATCCCTAAATTTCTCAAGTTGGGAAACTAATGTAACAAAATGTAATATGAGATCTTATGAAATGGGAAGGTAATATTTATTTACCAAAAATGCTAGCTAACTTATTGGCTTCTTCTGGTGTTTATCTTAATGAATTTCATGCATTCAGTCTCTTGTAACCACCTGCTTACACATATAAAGATATATGTGCCTAATGGTCTGGTTAACACATCTTTATGCCACGGAAGAGAAAGGACGCCAGCTATCAAGTCCTCATTGCCTTTCAGGATTTCCTCTCAGTGACAGAAAACTAGTTTTTAGACATATCTTTTACCTCCTTTAGGAGTTATCATCCTGTTATCCTTTGCATCAGAATCTTGCTGTTTCATCTGCTATGCCAAATCTTACTGCTCATTTTATGCTTTTCTTGTTTGAAATATATGCCCATAGTCTATTTTCCTGGTCAGCTAAAGGGAAAAGAAATAAGGTGCAGGATATGTCACGGCCTTTTGACCATCTTTGGCTGAGACATGACAATACATACAGCATTAATAACATCTCAGGTCCCTTGGAGGTGGGAGACAGAGGCCTTAATCTTACTAGAAAATAACTCACACAGCATGCTTGGGTCAGTTGCTACACTGATCACTCAAAGAACACAAATATTCAGACTACTCTGAAGCTGTAGAGTATGCTCAGTGTTACCAGCTGCTGATGCATCAGGGCAACAGGCTGCAGCAGCTGCTGAACAAGTGTTCAGGGGCTGGGAAAAGTCTACTGGCTAGAAGAAGGGAAAAAAATTGGTGAGGAAGGATGTTGATCATACTCAAAACTGGATTAAAATTCACTGTGCTTTTAACTAGAAATACAATAGAAACTATGAGTGAGCATAGAGGTCATTTTTCCTAGGAAGCCAGATGACTGCCCATTCAGTATTTTTTCTAAGCTAACAAGGAGGTCCATAAAATGAATAATGCCATTATCTGAAATTACTTCAAGAACTCAGAGAGACTAACTTGGATTTTTTAAAATATGCAAATATTTTAGAGCAAAGAAGAACTAAATATTGCACTATTCTCTATACAAAGCTGGAGTACTTCCCCTGTGACTTAAAAACATATAGTAGGGATTAACTCTTTGATTCCATTTTTTTGAAGACAAACTCTACATGTTGTCACTAGGATCCTGTAATGTAATGTACAATTTACATAGCAATTACAGAGTTACTAGGCATTCTCCTCAACAAAAAATTCACACGGGAAAAATAAAAGTTAAATGGTGTGAAAATCATAACAGATAAGTTGTATTAATGTGCCCAGATGCACTGAAGTTTTGCTCATTGTAGACGGAAAGACTACATTCTTAAAAATTATAAGACTGAAAATAAAAATTAATGCAGAAAAGCATATTAATTTCGTAATTCAAACTGATAACTGCTGTTATTTTTGGTACGAATTGAAAGAAATATCTGAACATATGAACTATAAGAAGGAAGCTGCAGAATAAGTTGATTTCGGCCAAGATTTTCAAAAGTGTCCAATGCTTTTCAGTGATAGCTACTGTTAGACTAAGATAGGAAGAGTATTTAAATACCCCTTGTAATAGAGAAGAGAAATCTATGGTAGACAATATGACTGACATGAAGAAGTAGTATGTGGAAACACCTTTTACCAAGTCCATATCATCTCATCAAAAATACCTGGTGAAAATGACACTTAGTCCTCTTACTTCTTGTCACACACAACAAGGATCATATTTCAACAACTGCACTATCTGTAGTTATTTTTACCTTTTCTGGGTTTGTATATTATATATTTTTTTTTTATTTCTAACTTCTGTTCTATTTGAATTTCTGGAGTTCAGAAAGCTGTGACCAAGAGTCAGGAAAAGAAATGTCGGACTAGTAAATCTGCTCAGGAAGATATCTGACATGCTGATTGGATGTCAGCAGAGACATCTTGCATAGCAGAAGGAAACTATCAGTAGATCAGCCACACAGAAAGAATGTCATGAATCCAGCGACCGTCTACTTTAGTGCTTTACTTAGAATTAAATAGACTTTGTCTTCATATCATTGCTGGGTTTGGTATAAGCGTGATTTGCTTCAACTCAAAGTTTATTGTTAACTACACACACTTTTCTAAACTCATTTAATCTTCCTGTCTTAAAGAGCACTTGGATTGTGAGTGGCAACATGAACTGTAAACAGGAAAAAAAAAATTAAATTTTACATCTTGTGCTACATAATCCATGCAGTGATAACTCTGTTGTCTCTAGGGAGTGCCTAATATTTTGTGAGTCTGGGCAAAACATTAAAGAATCTCTAAATTATGAATTTGCAGGAATTCCTCTATTATTTTCTTCTGTATAACATCTTTTATTGGAAGATCTCAGACCAATATATCTGATCACTCATCTTGCTGCATTTGGAAAGAATTACCCCTTACAATTTTTTGATTCAGCCAGTGTAGTGTCAGTATGATACTAACATTTCTTCAAGTTGATAATATTGACATAATTATAAGACAAACCTGCACTCGCATCTGCACTGCATTTCTGTATTTCAGAAAAAAACTGAAAGTCATGTCTTCTAGACCAAAACGACCCAAGGAACCCCCCAGCTGTCAGCTGGTATCTGTACTTCTGCATTAATTTGGGTTTGTGGGGTGCTTTCTCTCGGGAAGAATATATACCATGTGCTATATTTTCCAGACTAATTTCAGTTTTGCAATATTCTCTAACTCTAGCTTCCTTTAACATTATTATTTATGTTGTCTAGAGGTTTCTAAGTTATAGCAGTTACTGTAGGAAGAAAACATTTACTCTTCTAATTTTAAGAGTATAATAAACTAGACCAACTTCACATATATTAATTGATTTTATGAGTTGATTTTGATAGGGAAATGAGCTATTATTGCTCCATAGTGTGTGAAGTAACCAGAAGTATCAATCCAGCCCCAAAGTAATATATGAGTCACATGGTTTCTTTTTTATTCTGTTTGCCTGATCTGGCTTTTCAAAACAGGAGGCATCCCATAACTCAGCTTGACTGGCCTTTGATTCTCACTAGGAGAGGATGGACTCAGCAGGGAAGCAGCGGTTGTAGAAAGAGCTGCCAGGAGATAAGCAAGACCCAAGGAAGTGTCAATCAGGATACACTGTTCTTTACTGCTGTGTGCAAGCAAAAACCCTCTTTAAGTTATATATTGTAAGTGAAATCTATAACTCAAAGTTCTTCCTGAATGAGAAAGCAGGAAAGAGAGAGAGAAAGAGAAAGAGAGAGAGAAAGAGAAAGAGAAGAAGAAAGAGAGAAAAAAATTTAATTCCTAAATTTTCTAGTACAGTTTTACTCTTACACTTTTTATAGACCTTTATCCCTGTAGGATAACACTTTTTGTGGGATGTTCTTACCCTGGATATTCTTATAAAGATATATATTTCCTATACATACTGTTGGCAACTTTATTTTACCTATTACTTAATGATATTTTTGTATTTTGCATTTTGAAGGAACAAAATGCTCATTATATTCTAAAGTTTATTAATAAGATAACTCTTTGATCCTTTGTCAATTTTCTTTTTCTTTTATTACATTTTTGCATGGAAAGTTTCTCTGAATTTGGTCATGGAAACCAAAAATAACTAAAAAATCTAGAGAAAACAGTAGTAAAGAGTCATGTAACACCAGTTAACTCATTCATTGGACAAAGATTGCTGAATTAAATTTCATTACACCTTAAAAAAAGCTGGTTTAAAATGTCTATATAAATACATTTTTATTATTAAATTAGCAGTTGTGAAACTTTTTTGATCATAAGCATGCTGACCATAAAATTCTGGACCAGAAAAGTGTCTCTGTCTCCAACCAAATGCCTTCCACTGGCTGAAAATGTCCATCCTGAAATATGGGGAATATTGATAGTTTTATGACTGCAAACATATCAATCACAAGCTGCCTACAAATCCCATAGAATCGCAGCATCATGGAATGAATTCGGTTGGAAGGGACCTTAAAGATCATTTCATTCCAAATCCCTTGTCACGGACAGGGACACCTTCTGCTAGATCAGATTGCTAAAGTCACATCCAACCTGGCCTTCAACACCTTTGAGAATTGGGCATCCACAATTCCACTGGGCAACCTGTTGCATTGCCTCACCACATTCACAGTAAAAGTCTTCCTTATATTTCATCTCAATCTCCCCTCTTTCAGCTTAAAGCCATTATGCCCTGTTCTAGCACCATACTCCCCGATAAAGAGGCCCTCCCCACCTTTCTGCTGGTAAAAGTATATACTAAGAAACATCAGTAGTGCTGAAGTGATGTAATATTGAACAGAACAAATGGATAGAGGAGGCTCAGGGGAGACC